>WBMZ01016838.1:0-39069 GCA_013400975.1 Atrichornis clamosus | reverse complement strand
CCGCCCCGCCCGCCGCCGCCGCCCCACCAATGGCACGCTGCGCGCTGCCGCTGCGCCACGCCCCTCCGCGCCGCAGCCAATCAGAGACACGCGCGGCTGCCCCGTAACGCCGCGCTCACGCCCCTCTCTGTCCAGCGGAGCCAATCAAGTTGCGCTCCGGGGAGAGGCGGCCGAGCGCCGCGCCAATCGCAGCCTCCCTGAGGGCGAGCCACGCCCCCGGGGGTGTGCCACCGCGCCTGCAGCGTCCCCGCCAATCAGCGCCCGCCCCTTCCCGGCCCTGCGGCCTCACTGGCTCCCGCGCGGGACACGCCCCTGAGGAGAGCCCAATGAGCGGCGAGCTCGGAGCCGCACCCTCGTACCCCGCCCGGCGGCACCGCCCCGGCATCGGCCGCGGGGAACGGACAGCCTCCGGCCCCCACCCCAGGCACGGATCCCTTGCCTCGGCCCCGGCGAGCAGCTGCAGGTCTGGGGCCAGCAGGTCCCTGCCCACACGGCAGGCTCAGCCCTGGGGAAAGGAGCGACATCTTCCCGCCAGCTCTCCCAGGAGATGAGCAGTGTTCTGCCCCTTAGCTGAGACCCCCAGCACTCCTTAATAAGGGACTGTGGATGGGTAAATTGGTTCCTCTCACGGCTCCAGGGGAGCTCATGCGTGGGAGGCATGGGAGTCCCCAGCGGGAGCCATGTACATCAAACCCCAGCCGCAGTCATGGACCACACGCTGGTGAGACAGAGATGCTTTAATGGCCCCAGGACTAAACCCGCCATGCTCAGTCGACCACCAGGCTGCTGTTGACCGTCGGTAGGAGCTCGAAGAAGGCCTAGAAAAAGAGAGGCCATCAGGGTGGGCCAAGCAAGGAGGCACGGGGTCGGGGGACAGTGGGGGCAGGCAGCAGCTCACTGTCACAGCATCACAGCAGGCAGCTACTCGCTGAGAGCAGGACCACGTCGCCATAGTAACCCACTGCTGACTCAAGGCTAGCACCGGTTGCCATAGGAACTATTTAGGGATGACAGTCACTGGGGAAGGCTGGGATGTGAGGGGGCACCCCCGGAAGCAGCCAGTACCTGCGTTGCTGCAGAGGGTTGGGCAGTCCCGCGGGACGGCTGGGCTCAGCCCGAAAGCAGGGATTGGATGGGGACATGGGGATGTGGGAGATGTAGAGCAGCAGGGAGAGAGCTTCAGTACAGGATGGGGGACACAGGGCTCACCTTGAAGAGGGTGATGCTCTGGAGCACCCCGGTGGTGCAGCACATCTCCCGGATGGAATGCATGGCAAGCTGTGGGCAGCCGATGTCCAGCACACGCAGCCCCAGGCGAGAGGCCAGAATGGGGCCGATGGTGGTGCCACAGGGTGTGTCGTTGCGCACCATGAACTCCTGCACAGGGGCAAGACCTCAGCAGCTTCCCATGCTGTCCCATGCCTTTCCACATGGGCCCTCAGCCCTGAAGGGAAGCAACCTGGGACAAGAAAGCAGCACCAACCCACGCCAGGGTTCTAAAACCTCCACAGATAGGACACACTCAGGCCAGGCTCCTATCCTGCTCACCTGCCTGCTCCCTAAGGCAGCCCTGGAGCTGGAACCCCAGAACAACAGGCAGCACAGACCCCAGTGGGGACAGATATGGTAACAGGGGTGGGGTACTCCAATACAGGCCTCCTCTGATGAACCCAGGGGCAGGGCTGCAGTCCGAACTCATAATGTTCAAGGAGGGCTCACCCAGTCCCACTTACCTGAAGAGGGACACCCACACGGGCAGCGATGTCCCGGATTACAGCTTCAGTGACAGCTGTGGAGGCGTAGCGCTGGTTGCTGTTCACTTTGATGACAGGGCCCTGCACAAGGGAAGGCACCACAGGCCCATGACGGGACCCAGGAAGAGTCAGTGGCCGTGGAAACGCCTATGCCCAGGCAACCCCAACACACCAGACCATTCTACCCTCCCCGGGTGAGTCCATGGGGATGGGAACAGCTCTGCCATGGGGATAGCCCCAGCTCAGAGCAGTGAAGGGCTCCAAGGACAAGACTGGAATCCCAAGTGATTAACATCAGACATGTGGCACAGTCAAATCCCGTTGCAGGACAAACGTCTCCCTTGAGTGCTCCTGAGCTGCACCCTGGGAGCAGCTGGGCAATCTACAGCACTGCAGGACAGACAAGATAGCAACAGTCCCAGCCCAAAGCAGAGGGCTCTCCTCACCTTGTGGAAGGCTGGGCGATGATTCTCCTCATGCTTGTCCCTGCAAAAGAGAAGCAGGAGTTTCATGCTATAGTCGTCCATCCCTGCCACAACAAGGACTGTCCTGTCTGTACTCCGTGGGGAGTGACGGGGATACATCTCCACAGGTGGCAGGGCAGGCTGCCTTCACCCGTGGCACTGCTTGGACTACTCACACGTAATTAGGGTGCACAGCATGGGCCATATCAGCGCTGATCATGTAGGACTTGGCCACTGCCTCCTCAAAGGCTGTCAGGTTGTGTGGCGATGCTGAGATCCGGCGCAGCACCAGCTCCGTTAGCAAGGACTCGGCACCCTGTGCACTCTCTGACCCTACCTGTGAAGGACCACCATCAGCACAACCCCCAGCATCCCAGGGGCCACATGAATGACAGGGGACTCCCCAAAGCCAGCAAAGCAGCTTCCTACCACACCAGTGCTTCCCACCCCTGCCTGGACCATGCTCCATGTGGGTGTAAGCAAACTCCTGCTTCCTCCACTGGGGTGTGGGATCTCTCTCCTGCTAGGCATGGCTGGGGGAGAGCAAAGAACATGGAGCCCCTTCCCGTACCAGCCACCCCACAGCTGTGCCCCTCTCTCACCTCCTCGTTGTCATAGAGTGCAATGAGACGCACGTTGGGCTCCTGGGAGAGGGAGGAGGGTGCTGCACACGAGTCAATCAAGGCCTGCAGGGTTAGGGGGGAATAGACACCAGCCTGAGTGCCACTCCATTCCTGGAATCTCACGACAGAGCCATTGGGAACTTCCCCAGGAGAGTGAAAGTACAGAGGAAGGGAGCTGTGGGCACACACGTTGTCCAATGACAGCAGGAGCCACCCCTGAGAGCTGCTGGGAACCCCACACATCCAGCAAAGTGGGCAGGCCCCATCCAACCCCAGGTCCTCCAACAGTCCAGGCCCATCCCATGGGAACACACCCCCCTGCACAGCCTTGGGCCAGCCCAAAGATGAGCTGGGGTGCGTGGAGGCCACGCTCCAGCCTCCAGGTTCTTTCCCCCCTCACCTGCAGGGCGCAGTAGCAGCTGTGCAGGTTGTCAAGACGCGGGGAGAAGATGAACTCGTCAAAGGCACCACCCAGTGTCTGCAGACAGCCAAGAGGAGTAGGGCACAAGCTCTGGGTCACCAAAAAGTATCTGCCACTGGGTCCCCATTCCAGTCCCCTTATCTCTGCCCCTCAGGAGCTGCTTCCTCTTGTTCCGCTCAGCTCCCAGTCCTGGCACGCCCCAGGCAGAGGATGTGTGCCAGGTAACACCTGGGTAATGCCAGCCTGTAGGCTGTGTGTACACAGAGGGAGGCTCCTGCCCTTACTCACCGCTGGCTGCGTATCTGCCAGGCATAGTTCCAGCTCCACAATCTGCTCTGGTTTCACTCCCAGCTGGGGGCAGATCAGGGAAAGCAGGACAGGGCTATGCCGCTCTGCCTGGGAAGAAAGCAGAGATGCGGGCAGGGCAGGCAGTGGATGGTAGGAGGAACTCCCTGTTTCTCCTTGCAGAGCCATTCTGCACCCTGCTTACATTGGCACAGTCCTCTCTCCTATTAATATGTCCCATGTTCAAGCCCCCACCTCAGCCAGGACAGCTATCTGCCCCCTGTGCTAGCCCCACTCCCTGCCGGGCCTCCTCGGGGACATGCACCCCCTTCCATACAGGCTGCAGACAAGGGTGAGAAAAGAGAGGTGGCTGAGCAGATGTGCTGTGTACACAGCTGTGAGGCAGAGTGGAAGGTTACCAGCAGTTCATGGGGAAAGGGGAAGGGGAACCTGGTGGCAGGTCCCTGAGGACTGGAAATCAAACGTGACAAGTGTGAAGCCCTTGCAAGCATCGCTGCTGATCCTTGGCACACAGCTCACCTGGGCTGCAGTACTGCAAGGTGTGGACTCCATAAGCACCTCCTTTTCTAGCTCCTCCTGCACAGCAGTGGCCAGAATGGGAACCCTGTGGGGGGACATTAACATTAGCTCCTGGAGCTTTGCTTACCTCGCCTGCTTGGGTCACACCCAGCCAACCCTTCCTGGGGTGTTTGCCTTGCTCCTCCAGGGAGTGACTGCTATGCTGAATGAACAACATCTCAAGTGCAAATCTGATGTGCCACCACAGAACACCCCACTGTCCTTTTCCAAATCCTGTGCTCGGAAGCATTTCCTAGAAGGACTCTATGGGGTTAAAAGCCACTGCAGACCTCCCCACTGCGATGAGGGGCTGCCAAAGGGAGAGCTGAGACTGCGCTCTGCCCTAGCTGGGTCCCAGCCCTCCCAAGGGCTGGCCAGGGGCCAGGGCCAAGCCAGGCCTTACAGGTGGTGCTCGGTGTTGGGCCCAAAGTTCTCATTGATGCTGCGCTGCAGATGGATGGCCAGGTGGGGAATGCGGAGGATGGGTCGCTCCACACGTACCAGGCGCTGTTCCAAGCGCCCTGTGGCCGGGTCCTGAAATACAAGGAGGACTTCTGGTGCCAGGCCTGCAGGGCTGAGAGGTTGCAATAGGTCCCACTCTGAGTGGGAGTCGGACCCAGAGTTGGAGGCACACAGCTATCCCACTACGCATGCACTGAATCACTCACCTTTATGATCACCCTCCCAGCCACGGTAAGGTCACGGTCAAACCAGGTGTTCCAGATTCCCCCTCCATAGGTCTCCACACCGACTTGCACTACGCCCACCTGCCCCCGCTTAGAGCGACGCTTCACCTGGGCGACAGCAGAGGTGTCACTGCTGGCACCACGAAGCACTGGGGACTGGGCAGGGCATGCCCAGAGCCTCATCGCTCATGCTGCCAGCACGGGGTGTGGGGTGCTGAGAGGGACTTTGCGAGACGGGACACAGAGGAGAAGCAGGAGGCAGAGCAATGCAGGGCGTCAGCATGGGCTACTCTGGGTGGCAGATTTGGGAGGTGTAGGCAGCCAACAACGGTGCTGGAGGGCACAGGGGTAGACAGGGTAGATTTTACTTGTGGAGTGAAAATGGAGGACCCCAGAGAAGGACTCAGCACCCAGCCGGGAGACCTTACCCTGAGGCAGGGGCTGTCGGTGTGGGCCCCCAGCAGGCTGAACCCATTCCCGGGCTGGAACTGGCCGCCGACGGCAAAGGCGATGAGGGTGGAGTAGTTCCTGGTGATGAAGTACTGGGGGCAGAGGGGTAGAGGTGAAGGGTGAGGGTCACCCGTCCATCCCCGGCGCCCGCCGCCCCGTCCCGGCCGGGCCCACCTTCTGCGCCGGACGCACGTCCCAGTGCTCCGTCTCCTTCAGCTCCTGGAAGCCGGCCTGAAGAAGCCTGCTGCGGCATTCGGCCACCACTGCGAGGGAAAGAGCCGTCAGGGCTGCCCGCGCGGAGGGGGAGAGGGAAGGGGAGGGCTCCGGGTGGCTTCTCACCGTGGTACGGCGAGGGACTCCGGTTCACGAACTTCACCAGCTCCTGCGCCGCCGCCTGCGCCGCCGCCTTCGAGCCCTGCGCCGCCGCCTGCGGGCACCGCCGTCAACACACAGCGCCGGCAACACCCCGCCCCGGACCGGGACCCCCGCGGGACGGGGGACCCGCCGGCCCGGGAGCACCGACCCGACCCCGTCCCGCGCCCGCCACCCGCCCGGTACCTGCATGGCCGCCACCGCCCCGCGCCGCCCCGCCCAGCGCCCCCTGCTGGCCCGGAGGAATGCGCACCCCGCACCCCGAACTCTGCACCCTGAAATCTGCACCCGAACCTTGCACCCCGCAACCACACCCTGCACCCTGAACCATGCATCTTGCGCCATGCAACCCACACCCTGCAACCCGCAACGTGCACCCTGCACTCCACGACCTGCGACCCCACAACACACACCCTGCACCCTGCACCTCGCACTCTCACCCTGCACACCACACCATGCAACCTGCAACCCACACCCCTCACACTGCGTCCTGCACGCTACATCCCACAGCCTACACCCTGCATCCTCAAAATTCGCACCCTGCAATCCACACCATGCACCCCTCACCCCACACCCTGGTCCAGACCAGAAGAACGATGCCTGACAAAGATACAGCAGAACTGGGTTAAGGGTGGGTTGAAGAGGGACACAGCCAGGATGGACTGGGGTGAGAATCAAGGGGCAGGGGCGGGCTCCACAAGGATGGTCACCCATCCTGCCCTGGTGTGCCCCAATTCTGGGGCTAACTGGGAGAGCGGAGCTGCTCCAAACCAGGACTTGACCTGCCTGCAGTGGGGTGCAGGTCCATAGGGGAAAACATTCACTTCCCAGAGGCTGGGTATCTTTGGAGTGGGTCACAGACAAGTTGCAGCCTCCCATCATTGTTACTCCCCTGCCTTGGCACTGCCTGACCCTCACAGGAAACAAGGCACAAGCCCTTGGTGCCATGTTGCCGACCAATGTCTCTGAGTGACAGTGATGCATGGGGTTCTGAGAGTTGGCACAGTTGTAGGTCGGCACCCCCAGCTGTCCATCAGCCCCAGAGGCACTCCCAAGGGATAGGACCCCTTGGTCATGCATGGATTGGGGTGCCGCTTGTCCTTGGCTGGATTCCCTGCATGGGCTGGATGCAGCAGTGGGGTTTTGGGTTTCAATCAGTCCTCATGCATCATTTTCCAGCAGGATCCTGTCTTCCTAGCAATGGATGTGTGGCTTTGGAAGAGGGATGTGGCAGCCTGTGAGTGCTGCATGGGGCTCAGGTGTTGGGTGCCAGCTGGATTCCCAGCTCCTGAGTCACCCGTGTGGGTACCCGGTTAGCTGGTGATGTTGTCCGTGTCCTGAGGACTGGAAACTGGTGGGCCTGTTGCCCCTGACCCTGTGACCTGTTGTGCTGAGAGCTCATGACAGCTCTGGATTTATGCTTCCAACCCCCAGCACCTGCCTCTCCCCACCGCTAAAAGGGAACAAGCACTCCCACTGCGTGGCACTCTGCAAACAGACAGCTGGAGGGTCTCCATGTCAACCACAGCAAAACACAGGGCCAGGCCCCGCCAGGACGGGACCAGGCTAGAAGCACCCAGCACTCCTGCCCAGAGCTGGGACACGTGTGCCAAAGGGAAGTGGAAGCCAGGCAGCCATCCCCTCTTCCTGCCAGCATCAGCCCACTCTGCTGCTGGCACCCAGCTCAGGGCCAGGTGCTGCTGGGTGCTTCCCAAGCTGTGCCTGGGGGATACTTGGGGACATTTGGAGCCCATGGCTCCCCAGCTGGTGAATGTCCCGAGTGGGTGTGTACCCAGGGGATGCGAGTTCCCAGGGTGGATGGTTCCTGGGCTGTGCGTGTGCAGGAGCAGGGGGTGCCTGGATCTGGGGTGTTGGAGCAGGGGTGAGTGGCAGGGCCGGGTGTGGCATTCGTGTAGCCCTGCCGGCATGAGCAAAGGGCAGCGCCTTGGCGTGCCACAGCTATTCCTGGCAGAGTGGGGCTTCCAGAAAAAGCTCGCTATGGCTATTTCCGGGGGGGCTCTGACTCACCCCTGGCTGGCTGCCAGGGGCTGCACAGCACCTGCCATGGCTGCCCCCTACCCAATCACTGTGCTCCTGGGAAGACACTGCTTCTGTCCTCATCCCGTGCTGCCCCATGGATCAATTGGTGCAGCAGAGAGCCCCAGGCAGCCTTTCCAAAACGGCACCAGTTCCTCCTCAGCATGCATGACCCTGCTGCTGGGCTCATGCGTGTGCCCAGGGGTGCCTGGCAAAGACAGGATCAGTAGGGACAGGGCACTGTGGCCCTTCTCATGTCCTCTGGCAGCCCCAGATGGTGTTCCAGGAAGGTTTTGCCCCAGGAAGTGTTCCCTGTTGGCAGTAGGCTCTGGGGATGGACAGGCAGTGCTTGGCCCTGCTGGAAGGGTTAATGGAAAGATGACCCAGGACAGAGCCTGTAAACACAGCGGAGCTCCAGGAAGTGCCGCCCCCTTCTCCCACTGCCTGCCAGGCTGCCTGGACCCCCCCGCTTGCCAGCCCTGCCAGGATGAGCAGAGGGATGGCATCCATCGAGGCAGTCCCCCGCATCCCGGCCTACGTGTCTGAGTATGGGAAAGTGAAATCACTGCCCAGGAATTGCTGGAGGCTGAGCAAATGGCCACCATGCCTTACGTGAGCCATCAGCGATGCAGCGGATAATGCTACCTCATCTCACTGGCATGGGTGATGCTATTGAGGCCTGTGGAAGGGCAAATAGACACCCCAGCATCCTTACGGACCACACAGGCACCCAGACATCCCTGTGTCCACATGGATGGCGAGGGCAGCCAGGCATCCTTAGTATCTCCACATCACTGGGGCAGGCAAACATCCCCACAGACCATGAGGACAGGTGGACATCCTCAGCCTGTCCCTAGGCTGTGGGGATGGGGGAACATCCCCAGTATTCCCACGGATCACAGGCCCAGCTGTAGATGAGGGATGGGGGCAGGTATAGGCTTCAAGCATCTGCATGGTGGTGGAGGTAGTTGGTCTTCCCCGTCATCTACAAGGCCCTGGGGACAACACGCCACCCACAGCATCCTTGTGAAACACGGAGGCAACAACTCAGCTGGAGGACGTACAAAGACCAAGGGAGGCAAGGAAACACCTCCCAGCATCCATACAGGCTCATCTGAACATCTCCAGCATCCATGCATGCCATGGGATATCCAGGCACACCCAGCATCCTTCTGCCACTCAGAGACAGGACATTGTCCTCAGCATTCCCGTCGTCTGGGGACATGAGGGTGGGGACCAGGAGCAGCCAGACAGTCTGTGCACCCACTGGTCCTGAGCTCTGGAGTGGGCAAAGGCAGGGGTGCAGCTGGGATGAACAGCAGGTTGGGGGGGCTGCAGACTTTAGGGCACCCAGCAGCTCCTGGGACCCCATCAGGCCAGGCTGGGCCTTGGTCCAGGCAGGGAAGGAGAACCATCTCCTATTTAGACAATAGCATGCACTCTGAGTCCGTCAGTGCTGGGGAATGGACAACAGAGTTCTTCCCTCTTAGGGTAAAGATGCCTGGGAGGCTCATGGCTGTAAAAGGAGCGTGATGAAGGAACACAGCCAGGGGTCAGAAGGGAGGAGGATGGACACCCTCTCTACTTCATTCCCATCCCTCCACTCACCCCTGAGCTAAGACCAGGCATAAGGGGGCACTGGGGTCCTGGGGGCAGGGTCAAGGGACAAGGAGAGGCCAGCACCCTGTTCCTGCATCCTGCCTAGCTTCAAGCCCCAAGATGTCCACAGCCCACGGAGGCCGTGCTGGGTTTAAATCCTGGGGGAACAGCAGGGAGGGAGGGCCAAAGAGGAGGGGTGGCTGCAGGATGCAGCTGGCTTTGCTCACAGGGATGTCATGACCACAGGGAATTGTTTGACATTCCAGCTCCAAAAGCCTTCCCGGCAGCAGTCTCATCCAAAGCTTAGTGGAAGCTGGGATCAGGCCAGTGTGGGGGTTCAGGAGCCGCTTCCCAGGCTCCGCCAGTCTGGGTCAGCCCGGCCTGGAATGGAGCTGTAGGGAAGCTGAACGGGGCTGCATGGGACAGGAGACAGTCCTGCACTGCTGGCCTCTGTAGCCTCCTCACTTTCTGCAGCCTCTGGGTCTTTAGTTGGCACAGAGTGTTTGGCATCTTGTCCCTGGGATGGGACTCAGGCAGGGTCTCTGGGTCTTGCATTTCATCCCTCCTTCCCGTCATGCTCAGTTGTCCATGAAGACGGGGATTTCCTAAGAGACTTGACCCCTTCTGCAAGCCATGGGGCCCCAGCCTGTTCAGAGCCATCCCGGAAGGCTGTCACCACAGCTAAGGAAAAGCCACTTCAAACAGTCTCCTCTAGAGCAGAGTCAGGAGGATGCTCCCGGTTAACCCCTCTAAGCTGCTTCCCCTCCAAGCAGCAGTGCCCAAGAGTGCATTTCCCCTCCCTGGAGCACCCCAACCCTGCACTCTCCCACACTATGGGATGAGGATGGGAACAAGGGCTACCCAGCCCTGGGATGGGATTTGCATTGCCCTGCCTGAAGCACAAGGGCAGCGTGCCAGGCACTTCTGGGCACAGCATCCCTGAGGAGTCCATCCTCCCCACAACCCCAGCTGGCACAACAGTGGGGTGGGGTCATGGGAAGGGACGGCTGAACTCTGTTCCTGGCGGTGTGCTGTCCCAGACCCCTGGAGTCCCCCTCGCAGGGCACCACGAAGCCCCTGTGCACACCAGCACACCAGCTAAGGGCTGGCTTGCACCCTGCCGGCACTTGCACCACAGGCAGGGCACACGTGCAGGGCTTGGAGATGTGCAGGGTATACTTGGAACAGGGCCAGGAGGAGGAAGGATGCTGTCTGTTTTTCCATCTACTCTCCCTGCACAGAAAGCCCCCCTTTCTTCCATCCTCCCCCTGTGCTGGGATGAAACAACCTCATCTGGAAATACCTTCCCTTTTAAAGGCAGGCTCCTCCAGGCAGCTTGCATCCTCTGGGAAGACGTCACATCACACTGCAACGGGGTGGCTGGGAGGGGCTCCAGGAATGGGGGGCTTGGAGGGGCAGAAGGGATGCAGGGCATTGAGTGTCTGCTCACCTGCATGGCTATGGGACCCAGACCTTAGCTGGCCCCCAAGGTGGCATGGAGCAGGCAGGCAGCAGGCAGGAGTGCCTCCCAGAGCCAGGGAAGTTGAGAATGCTTCCATGACTAAGCCCAAGTCTTTGCTATCCCAGTGCTGCCATGGGTGAGCCATGGCACTGCTTGGCATCTGTGTTACAGCCAGGACAGAAGGCCGAGAGGTGCTGGGCTAGGCCGGGCTGAGTGCTGCTCCTGCTGCTGAGTCACCCCATGCCCAGTGGCACAGCAGTCCCCTCCACCAGGGCCTTCAGGGACAGAGGCACTGGGGCTGAGCCAGCTGACATCAGCCAAAACAGCCCAGCTTGGACAGAGCTGGGGGTCACCAGGTGTGCTGGGGAGCCTGGGGAGGAGGGGGTGCTGCCCAGGCAAGCGGCACCCTCATGAGGGGTACCCCCAGAACAGCCCTCCTCCCTCAGGATGTTGGCACATGTTTGTGCATGGCTTTGAGGGTCCCTGACCTGGTCCATCACCTGTTCAGGAGCTGGGAAGCTGTAGTGGGGGTTCTTGGAAGGACAGGGAAATTCCCCATTCTGGGAATTTTTTGGGAGCTGGGCTGGGCTTCCTGATCCATTCTGATGTACTTCCTGGCCAAGGGGGAGACTGAGGAGGCAGACCAGAGCCTGCAGTGCCTGAGGATAACATGGGGACTTTGTTCTGCTCTTGGGGTGATGGGCACCAGAGAGGAGCTGGGATGGCTCCAGGCAGGATCCCTGTCCAGCTGTGCTCTCCACATGCCTGGAGCAGGAAGGGTTAACAGAGTGCCTCCCCCACTATAAATACCACGTATGTATGTCCCACACCCCACGAGTATGAGCTGGGAAGGCTATTTTGGTTGAGTGCCTGCTGCTTTGGGAATGTGCCGGAGCGAGAACAGGGGGCTGACGTCACGGTCACTGGGGCTCGGACCCAGCACCTGCTCGGGGTCACTCAGCAGCACTCCGAAAGTGCCCAGACCCTGGCTGGTGCTCAGCCCCCTCTATCAGAAAGAGAGTTTGGGTGGTGGGTCAGTACAAGCACACTCAGGGGAGGGGTTCCCCCACATCAACCCCTCTTCGGGGCCCTTCCTTGCTCACTTTCTGGGTGGGGGGACTGGAGTCCAGCCCCACACAGAGAGCTGAGCCTGGTGCTCATGCCATGGGCATCATCAGGGGCCTTTTGGTGTGCTCAAGACCAATTTGGGGACCATGGCTGCCAGGCATGGGATTTGGCTCAAGGGAGTCAAGTGATGTTGTGAAGTCTGAGTTCCCTTCTTTCCCTCCATGGCTTCAGCCTAGGCTGTCTGTCTGTCAGTCCAGACCCCCTGTGGGTGGCATTGTGCCCTGACAGGGGGCTTACCACCAGCCTGCCCCACTTTCTCCCCTCACACTCCCAGGGATGGGACACAGCAGTGGGGACCGGTGGCAAGGCCCTGCCTGGGGCCTCTGGGAGTGCCCAGGGGTCACTGTCTACCGGGGGTGCGGGCAGGTGAGGGGCAGTGGGCGGGGGCTGCTGGCCATCCCCCGCCGCAGCAGCATCCCCCAGCTGCCCGGCAGCAGGAGGGGCGGGTGATGTCAGCAGGATACAAATAGCGGCGCGCGGTCCCCTCCCGACGCCTCTCCGAGCTGTGCCGGCCGCTCGCCAGCTCTCCGCCTGCTCCCTGCTCCGGCCTCGCCGCCACACGCCGCCACCATGAGCCAGTCCTACTCCTCCAGCCAGCGGGTCTCTTCCTACCGCCGCACTTTCGGCGGCTCCCCGGTCTTCTCTCGGGCCTCCTTCGGGGGCAAGGGCAGCAGCGGCAGCTCCGTCACCTCCCGCGTCTACCAGGTGTCCCGCACCTCGGCCGTCCCCAGCCTGTCCAGCTTCCGCACCACCCGTGTGACGCCCCTGCGCTCCTACCAAAGTGCCTACCAAGGTGCCGGCGAGCTGCTGGACTTCAGCCTGGCTGATGCCATGAACCAGGAGTTCCTCCAGACCCGCACCAACGAGAAAGTGGAGCTGCAGGAGCTCAATGACCGTTTCGCCAACTACATCGAGAAGGTGCGCTTCTTGGAGCAGCAGAATGCCCTCATGGTGGCTGAGGTGAACCGCCTGCGGGGCAAGGAGCCCACCCGCGTGGCTGAGATGTACGAGGAGGAGCTGCGGGAGCTCCGGCGCCAGGTGGACCTGCTCACCAACCAGCGGGCTCGTGTGGAGGTTGAGCGTGACAACCTGCTCGATGACCTGCAGAAGCTCAAGCAGAAGTGAGTGGGGGGGCCCTGGAGTGTCCCTGTGGGCATCCATCCTTGCACCTCCATCCTTAGGGATGGGTGGTGGCAGAGCTCACCCTGGCAGCCCCTCGGGTGCTTACTGCTATCCTTGTGCCTCATGCTCAGAGCCCACTACTCATGTCCCCACTACTCTGTCTCCTTTGCCACTTTCTGGATGCCCAGGCAGCACCCAGTGGGTAGACTGGCTCCCATATCAGGGGGGGCACCTGTGCCCTCCCTTGCAGTGAGATTGAGCCTGGGCTATGACACCACAGGACACCCAGACCTGGGAGATCGAAGTGCACCTCACCCCAGGGTCCCCATCTCTGCTCACACTGGGGATGGCTGGTGAGCCCAGGGGTGAGCTGAGCTCTGTGGGATAGATGGACAGACAGATGCAGTCTGGCAGGCAGAAGCGAGGGGGAGGATAACCCAGGGGAGTGCTCCATCAGCTCTGGACATGAAGAAGGGATGGGAGGAAGCAACTGCACTTTCACAGGCCAGGAATTCTCCAGGCCTGCCGTGGGTGTACACAGTGCCCTGTGAGCAGTAGGAGACCCCAGGGATGCTGTGGACTTGGCTGGTGCTGAGGAGGAGAGTAGGGGTTATCCACAAGGGTGGCCAGGCTGAGGGAACCCCCAAGGACTGAGCAGCATGGGGAAGCCAGCAGTAGGGGCAGATACTCAGGGGGAGCTGTGTGTTCTGATGCTGGTCTGCACCTTCCTTCCTGGACCCTGTGCCCAGGGGACACCATCCTCTGGGAGTGTCACAGCCTGCTCTCTCCCTTTGTAACCCAGCCACCACTACAGATGGCCAGCACTGGGATCCTCGTGGGGCAAAGCCCCTGATTCTGGGGAGCTGGGGGTGGTGACATGAAAGAGCTCTCAGTGACAGGGGACAAGCAGGGCTGAGAACAAATGGGTGTTGGGTTTCTGCCACCCCCTGTGTCAGCACCACCTGGACACCTCCATCTCCTCCCTGCTGCCTTTCCAATGACATGCAGCCTGAGGTACTGTCCCCTCCCCTGGCACAAGCCTGGATCTCCAGCCCTGACCTGGGCCTCCCCCAGAGCTGTTCCCACTTCATACCCCATGGCATATCATCACTGAGACCCGTCTGTCCTCCTGCTCTCCCTGGGATGTCTCAGCCGGTGGCGATCTCTTGGACCCCTTGTGCCAGATCCTGCACCCTGTCCCCCTAGCTGCTGGTCAGTCTCCCCTATAAGGGCTGGGGCAGCGCGCATGGCACTGAGCTGACCTCATGCCTTTGTGATCTCTCCGGCGTTGACTATAATAGGGAATGGGAGGAAGAGCCCCTGGCCCCCCGCCAGTTCTCCAGTGCCTGCCGGGAACACAGGACAATCTGTCTTCTTCCCACTGGACCATACTGGGCTTAGGGAAAGCTCAGGGGGACATCACCACGGAGGGACGGGGCTTCCTCCGGACCCCCCTAGCCTCCCCTCTCTGCCTACAGGCTGCAAGAGGAGATCCAGCTGAAGGAGGAGGCTGAGAACAACCTCGCTGCATTCAGAGCTGTGAGTACCTGTCCCCCTAGTGTGGTGTGGGAAATCCACCTTCCTGCCCACCACATATCCCCCCAGCAGCCCAGTCCCAGCACCAGTGCATGGTCCTGGACAAAGCTTGGCACCTTCCAGCCATAGTGCTCTCCCTGAAACCCACCCCCATTCCTCATTCTGTGTCCCTCCCAGGATGTGGATGCGGCCACACTGGCACGCATCGACCTGGAAAGACGTATCGAGTCCCTGCAGGAGGAGATTGCCTTCCTCAAGAAGGTGCACGAAGAGGTAGGTCAGGGGCAGTCCCCTTTTCCAATGGCACCTGTGGGGCAGGGGGAATTGAGTGGGTACCCTGAGATGTCACCTTATCCACCCAGGAAATTCGTGAGCTGCAGGCACAGCTGCAGGAACAGCACATCCAGGTGGAGATGGACATCTCCAAGCCCGATTTGACGGCTGCACTGCGGGACATCCGTGCTCAGTATGAAAGCATTGCTGCCAAGAACATCGCTGAGGCCGAGGAGTGGTACAAGTCCAAGGTGTGGGAGGCAGTAGGCCCTGGGCTGGGTGGGTTCTGGCCATCTCGGTGGCCATGCCCACTGACCGTGCTCTCTCCCCAGGTGTCTGACCTGACACAGGCAGCCAACAAGAACAACGATGCACTACGGCAGGCGAAACAGGAGATGCTGGAGTACCGACACCAGATCCAGTCCTACACCTGCGAGATTGATGCCCTCAAGGGCACGGTGAGCTGGGGGCAGAGTTGGGGAGACTCCCAGCTTCCCTGCTGCTACAAGGTTGCTCAGGGACCTCTGGGACATTTCTGGGATGGGGGGCTCTTCCCAGCTCTCTGAGTTGCTGCAATGGGGCACTGGTACCCCACATTTGAATTGTGCCTCCCCCAGCAATGACCTGTGCACCTACAAAGTGTTTTGGCAGAGTCCTGGGATCAAAGCGCAGATTGTAAAAGGTGACCCAGCCTGAGAGGCTCCAGGCAGGCGGGCACAGGGCTCGGAGTGTCTGGTTGCAGGCTGGCAATGTGGTTGCAAACAAACAGGGCACAACAGTCCCATTCTGGCACAGTCATGTGTTCACAGGACCCAGCCAGCAGCCACCAGTGCCACCCCCAGGCAGCCATCCAGTGCTTCTGTAGCTCTCTGCGCCCTCCTGCTGGGGTAGGATGGCTTTGCTGGAGGGCCTGGGCATCAGGATATTGGGGTTGCCCAGCACATGCCCAGCTTGCCCCTGTCAGACCCTGCTGCCCAGTGCTGGGCAGATGGAGAGTGACAGTCACCCATCATGGTCCCACATCAGCTGAACTCAGCCCAGGGCTGACCACAGCTCTCCCCAAGAACCCCTGGCATCCCCAACTCCTACCCCAAGTGACCCCTGTCTCCTCTGGAGTCCCCCCCTCACTGAGCACTCCCGTCTCTCCAGAACGACTCGCTGATGCGCCAGATGCGGGAGATGGAGGAGCGCTTCGCGGGGGAGGCCAGTGGGTACCAGGACACCATTGCCCGCCTGGAGGAGGAGATCCGGCACCTGAAGGATGAGATGGCTCGGCACCTGCGTGAGTACCAGGACCTGCTCAATGTCAAGATGGCCCTGGACGTGGAGATCGCCACATACCGCAAACTGCTGGAGGGCGAGGAGAACCGGTGAGTGGCAGTGGGGCAGGACAAGCTGGGGAGACCAGCAGGGTCAGCTGTTTTTTGGAGATCCAACCTTGTGAGCGGGCACCTAAAGGCTAGGGCTGGCTGGCTCTAAGCTCTCCCCTCTGTGTCCCCACAGGATCAGCATCCCCATGCACCAGACCTTTGCCTCTGCACTCAACTTCCGAGGTGAGCGTCACCCCATGAGGAGGGGGACCTGAGATGAGTCCCCTGAGTTCCCCAGTTTTGGGACAAATCTCCCTCCTGGAGGGCTGCAGCCAGGCTGGCAGATTGAGGACCCACAGGTGCCCACGTGTGAGGGCACTGGGTTGGGTGTTGCCATGAGCTGAGGAGGGGTTAAACCAGGGCTGCTGAAGCCCCCCCAGTGGCCCCAGCCCCACCGCTGTGCCCCTATGCCACACGTCCCTGTGGTCCCATCCCCTGTGTCCTCCCTCTGCAGAGACCAGCCCAGAGCAACGGGGCTCCGAGGTGCACACCAAAAAGACCGTGATGATCAAAACCATCGAAACTCGCGATGGGGAGGTGAGTGCAGAGTGGCACCGGAGGCTGGTGGGGAGGCAGGGGGCTGAGCACGGTGCCCATTCCCGCACTCAGGGCTCTGGTGTGGCACAGCATGGCATCTCACAGTGCCTCTCTCCCACAGGTGGTGAGCGAGGCGACCCAGCAGCAGCATGAAGTGCTGTAGAGGAGGCTGCTCCAGCAGCCCACTGGCACCTTCTGTCCCTGCCTCCGTCCCGCTGCCATGCCCCCGTCCTGCCCTCCACCTCGCCCCTCGGCGCTCCCCCGGCACTGCCTGAGGAGTCTCCCCCATGCAGCTGCCTCTGGGCCCCCCACCCCCCCGGGCTCTCTCCTTCAGCTTCAAAAGGCTCGCTCTGCTTTTGCAGCTTCGCAGCGGCAACTCCAGCGTCAGGATCAGGCCATGGCCGGGGGGCAGCAGGAGGGAGGGATGGGACAGGCAGGAAGGGCTGGGGGGAGCAGGTGGTGGCCTGGGCCAGCTCCATGGAGAGCCGGACGGTCCCAGCAGCGGGTTCTGGATCCCCCCACATGCCCTTTCCCATGCTGAGCACAGGCTTGGGGTTCATCCCGCAGGAGTGGGGACCCATCCCCCTGCACGAGCACCGCCGGCCCCCCTGGAGCTGGCACTTCTCCAGGTGCATGGCGGCGATGCTAGGGATGGGGAGAAGCTAGGCATGGTCCAGGCTGAGCCTCCTATTCTCTGCCCAGTTCAGAGGAAGGGGGCTCCCAGCCTGCATGTCCCCCCAGCCCAGGGGGGCTGGGCCACTTTGCTCCCCCCAGCCCGAGAGGCAGCCCCGTGGGGCAGAGGAGGGCAGTGCCCGTCCCCCCCGCTCCCCCCCGTGGTGGGGACCCGCAGCAGCAGGAGGCTGCACGGGGCCAGGCTCATGAGCCGAGAGGGTACCTGTAGGTGGACACAGGAGAGAGGAGGAGTGAGTGAGTGAATGGGAGAGAGGGGGAGAGAATGAGAAGAGCCGGAGAGAGGCCCGGGGGGCCAGGGCAGGCATCCCCACCCCTCGCCCCAACGCACCCCCATCCCACCACATGTACGAGACTCTTCAGGCGGCTGAAATAAACAGTGGAGCATCACCCTGTCCTCTCAGTGCATCTCTGGGGCAGAGAGGGGATGCGGTGGTGGGGAGGCATCACCTGCGGGAGGCATCACAAGGACCAGCTGGATGGAGAAGCTAGCAACATCCTGTGTCATCTCTTCCCTAGGCTTCTGGGCTCCCCAAAAGGTGTATGTCCTTCACACTGAGGGTGCCCCAGCATTTTGCTTCCTGTGGTGGTGGGTTTCCCAACTGCACTGAGTGAGGGAGCCCTGCTGGGACAGGGGACAGTGACAGCCAAGCCCTGAGCAGGTTTGGAGGGGCTCTGGGTGATGGTCCCACATCTCCCCCACACACCCAGGGTTACATCTCATGTGGCGGTGGCTCTCAGCTCCACAGACATTTCCTTTTTGCCCTCATTTGGGACAGTCCTGCCCAAATTCACACCTGCCTAGGATTTTTAAAAGCCCCTTCCAGAGTCACCAAGCTGCAAGCAAAGCCATCCTCATCCCAAAACGACTTCCTGCCCGGCACCCTGTGAGCATCAGACCCACCACCCTATGCTTGCACACCAGGCTCAACCTCCAGCCTCAACCTGCAAACACCATATGCCCACTTCCTCCCAACATATGTGCCCTGCTCCTTGTGGTCAGGATGTGAGCATCTTGGCTTCAGTTCCTTCATCCCAGTGATGGGGGACGCTGCAGTGGAACCCAGGGTTGAGCATCCCATGTGGGAGAGCAATTCAGGGTTTCTCTGCCCCGGATGATGTTGGAGATCCACAAAACTCTGCCAGGCAGAAGATAACAGGGAGGATAGTGGGCTTGGCAGGGGGTGATGTTTTAGGGACAAGGCATGTGCTGCTGCCAGCAGTGGGGACTGGGCTGGGGCCACCCCTAATGGAGAGGCCAGCATGGCAAACCCCAGCTGGGAGGTGTTGGAGTTCAAGGGATATCTCCAGCAGGTGGCCCTGTGACATCGAGGACAGTCCCCAGATTGCCTTGGGGAGGGATGACACCTCCCCGCCTGTCGGCCCAGGCTGGCTATGCCAGAGCCCAGACTCTGGGCGCAGACAGGGGACAAAGCATTCCCTTGCCTGCAGGGCAGGGAAGAGAGCCCCTCAGGTCTCTGCTGGGCTGGCTCAGCCTCTCTGCAGCCAGGCTGTGGGTCTAGCAGGGCATCCCGCTCCATTGTGTGCTAGCCATTCAAGCTGGGAGATCCCGGGAACTTCTCCTTGCTGGTGAGGCTCCACTGATGCTGGCACCCTTAGGCTGGTGGCAATGGGCTGTGCCAAAGCCGTCGCAGCTGGGAAGCACCGTGCCGTGTCGCTGGCGTTCTGCTCGTGCAGATTTACAGCCCCTGCCGAGGGCGATCGGGGCCAGGTGACGAGGATTGTGCCATCACGCCAGGAGAGGGAAAAGCCTTGCCTTGTCCAGGGATGGCCAGGCAGCATCTGGCACAGACCATTCCTGGCTGCTCACTGCCTGGAGCGCAGCGTGTGGTACTTCTGTGAGGCCCAGAACCAAACAGCTCCAGGCAGGGCTAGCAGGGACCCACACTGCCCAGGGCAGCCAGGCAGGGGTTCGGTGAGAGAAATGCAGTCTTTATATGTTTGCAGCCTCCTGGCAGGGAGGATTTGTGGTGATCAGGGATGCTGGGATCCCAGCCTCTGCTGTCTGCTGGGAACGGAGTGAAGGGGCCCTGAAGGGCTGGCTCCTGCCTGGGGTCTTGCGTTGCAGGAAGCATGACAGTGTCCTTTCCCTCCACATGCCGGCAGGGTCTCTCTCTGCCCTGATCCAATGACACTGCCGGGGAAAGGGAAGCGGGGGAGGAAGGCTGGGTCCTCCCCGAGCCTCTCGGCTAATATGGAAAGGTGCTGGCCCTTTTTCATCTTTGCAAGTGGAGCTGGGCTGCAGGGACGGGGCAGCAGACGCAGAGAGGGGGAGCTCAGCCAAGGAATGTGACATATCAGAGGCAGCTGCCACTTCAGGAGAGGGGGCAGAGGGAGCGCAGCTCACCGGGGGCTGCGCAGGACGGGACGGGACGGGTGAGGGGGGGGACGCCACGGCCCCAGCTCTGGGACGGCTCAGCGGGCGGCCAGCACCCACGGAACTCGCACCCAGGCCGGAGAGGAGCAGGTGCTGAGGTGCTGGGCGGGCTTGGGGTCGCAGCAGAGCATGGGGTGTGAGTGCCACACTGCACCGGGTGCTTGGTGAGCGGCGGCTGGGCGAGCAGGAACCCGAGCCCCAGCCTAAATATAGCCCCTTGCTTGCCCACAGCTCTGCGACCTTCGGGGCTGCAGCCTGTGGGGGGAGGCACCGAACCTGACGGCACCTGGACTGGGGGGCTGCCGCTGCCCCAGCACCCCAGTCAGGCACCCAGCACCCCCAGACTGCAGGCAGGGGGAGAAAAAGGGCACAACGTGCTGGTTTGGGGTGACAGGGGTCGCGGGTGGTGGTGGGGGAGCTGCAGACCATGCATCGAGCACAGGAACGGAGTGGCACGACTAGGGCTGATGGGGAGCCTCGGGCAGCCCCGCCGAGCCCTGGCATCCCCCCGAAGCGCGCCAAGGTCACAGCGGAACCAGGGCCGCCCGAGGAGGGCTCAGCTCGCCTGGCGGCACCGTGTTTTGTGCGGAAACTGAAGAATGCAGCGATCGGCACCGGCTGTGACATCCGGCTGCGAGTGGTGGTGGTGGGCAACCCCCGGCCCAGCCTCCGCTGGTACCGAAATGAGGAGCAGCTGGCCCAGGGCGGGGAGGAGTATGGCACACTCTGGATCCGAGACAGCAAGAAGGAGGATGCCGGTGTGTACACATGTGTCGCCGAGAATGAGCGGGGAGAAGCCATGACCAGCGCTGTGCTGGCCATCATTGACATGGAAGGTAAGGCTGGTGTGGCTGTCGGCACAGCCGTGCTGGCACAGACATAGGCACAGGTTTGTCGAGGGTGGCAGTGGTGCTTTGCAGGCTCTTGATCCAGTGTGTGGTGCCCTGGGGCCTGAAAGGGCTGCTGAGCTTTGCTGTGCCCACCCTGCTGCAGGCTGGGGTGCCCAGTGCCGGCAGCACCGGGGTGGTTCTCCAGAATGGAGTGAGCATGTGGCTGCAGTACCTGCTGCCAGGCCAGGCTGGGTGCCAGCACTGGGCACGGAGGTGTTGGGAGCATGTGATGCCAAGCCTGCTTGGGGCAGGAGGAGAGAGAGAGAGAGAGACAGAGACAGAGACAGAGCGATGGGGGTCGGGCGCATGGCACTGGTGGTACCACCCACCACAGCCACCAACACAGTCCCCAGTACCTCCCCACCAGAACTTCCATGGGATCACCATCATAGCTTTACCAAGCACTGAGACTGCACTGGAAGAACTGGGACCTCGGTGGGGCTGGGAGGAAGAACCCAACATGTGAGAGGCAGGGCTGACAAGTAGGTGTGTCCTGCGGTGGGCAAGACCTGGTGGTTAATTAGCCAAAGCAAATTAACCAGCATTTGCTCTTCCCTATGGCAGGCCCTCTGCTCTTCACCATTGCCCTGGGTGCAGCAGCCAGGCAGGGAGTGCATGGGGACTGCTGCCCTTACATGGGTGGGCCTCACCCTGCAGGTTTGGGGCTCAATTTCCTCTGACCCATTATCATGGAGTCATGCAATCATCAAATCATAGAATTATTTATATTGGAAAAAACCTCTAAGGTCATCAATCCAACTGTTAACCCAGCACTGCCAAGTCCATCATTCAACCGTGTCTGTAAGTGCCACAACTACCTGTCTTCTAAATACCTCCAAGGATGGTGACTCCATCACTTCCCTGGGTATCCTGTTCCAGTACTTGACAACCCTTTTGCTGAACAAATTTTTCCTCATGGAGGATGGATGCTACCTCCCTAGAACTTTGAAGGCCTGAGTGTTGGGGAGCGTGGAGGTGGGTGGCACTGCTCTGAGATGTGAGCTGTGCCATCTGCATGGGAACAGTGAGGACAGGGAGTGAGGGAAGCAGCACTGAGCCTTGAGGCTCCAGGGAAGGAACTGCACCTGAGGCTTTGCAGCACAGGAATCAAACTGGAGATGCTGCACCTTGAGCAGAGGACTGGATGGCAGTGGCAGGTCAGAAGCAGCCTTCATAAGGCTGAAGGGGAGCACTAGAGGAATAGGAGGTGTTGCCCTTTGTGAGCCAGAAGTCTGGAGAAGTGGTGTTTGGAGGACGGAAGAAGGTTTATATGCAGGTCATGAGCCTGGTGGGGTAGCAGGAGAAGCAGAGAAGCGTGCAACAGGGGTCCTGACTGGCAGTGAGTCCGTGCAGAGTCACTGTGCATCACACCTCTGGGGACCGTGGCGCTGTGCAGTTGGATGTGTGGTGCGGCGTGTGCGCCGTGGGAGTCATGCACTGCCCCACGGGTGGGAGCAGCCTGTCCTGGGTGGGCAGCAGGGGGATCACCCTGTTTTCATGCTCCAGTGTGCAGCTTCCCCTCTCCATGGCCACACCGGCCTGGGCCTCACTGCTGCTGCCCAGCAGCACAGTACAGCCTGATTTCCCCAGGTGCCCGTTCCCGTTGTGCTGACGCACTCTTCCCTGCTCCCAATTCCCTGCTGCCGGCCCTCACCACCGCCTTTCTGGGACAGCTGAGGGAGGGATGGAATAGCCAGGATTGCCTAATGTGCAGTGTGAATGTCACCCTGCCTTGAGCACTCCTCCCAGAAGACTCTCGGCCATGCATACACTTCCATTGAGCAAACAGCCATCCAAAAAGCTGTCCGTGGGGCAGAGACGCCTCTGGAGGCGTGCAGGCTCTGGGGCACTGGATTGGGTGACGAGCAGGCAGCCCCCAGTGTGACTTCTTCCCTGCACCAGGGCAGAACAGTCTTTGTGGTGTGCTGTGGCAGTGCCCAGGGAGCACCATGTCCTGCCGGGTGCTGGACAGGTCTCCAGGGATTGTGGAAGTTCCACTCATAGCTCTGCCATCCTTGTACCAGGAAGGGACACCCCATCCTTGTTCCCTGGAGCACTCTGTGAGCCAGGTCATCAGGCAGTTATGGGGCAAGATGGATGTGTGCAGGGCCCCCAGGCAGGATAAAGTAATTCTCTGGACTTGGGGTCCCAGCCCCCTGTGTCTGGAGGTATCGGAATGCCCTTGCTCTGTCGGCAAGATGAGGTCTTTCTCTGGACTAGTGGTCCTGGTCCTCTGTGTCTGGAGTGCTGTGGTGTCCCTTCTCTCTGTGCCTCTGATGGGTAGTGGTCTCTGATGGGCACAGATCCCCTTTCCTCCCTTGTGCACAGCCAGGCTGCAGATCTCTATGGGGCCAGCATCGGCTCTCCCCAAGGTGGCTCAGATCACTGCTGGTGGCCTGGGGGGGCTCCGTGCTGCCCATCTCTGTGCTCAGCCTTGGCAGATCCTCCTGCACCAGCTCAGCAGTCCCCCTTGCTCACACAAGCCCGATTTAGCTCCTCTAATCTCTTGCCCTGAATCTGTCGCTCCACCCCACTAATGATTTTCTCCTGCTCTTCTCCCAGGTTCCCTGAGTGCGTCAGTGCTCACTGTGGGGAGTGGGGAGAGCATGTGTGGGGCTGACCAGGCAGCCAAGTGCAGGGGCTACCAGGGGCACTCCATGCTCACTGTGCCACACTGTTCCCCCCATGTCCCACTGCTCTGCCCCTCTCCTGCTGCAGGTTCTCCCTCATGCCTCAGCTTCATGGTTGCAGGTGGAGTGCATTGACCCTTCTCACACCAGCACCAGGCTGATCCAGGGGCTTCCCAGGTCCACCCAGGGACCCTCCAGATCCTTCCAGCTAGCCCTGGTCCCCAACCATTGCCCCTACGCTTGCTAAAGCCTGTATCACCTCTCAGCTGCATCTCCTGAATTTTTTCCCTGTAAACTGGATTAAATCACCTCTTAAGAACCTGAGCTAATCTCCTTTTAGAGCCCAGCCCTCCCTTGCTGTGCCAGCAGTGCCTGATCCTCCCCACCAAGGCTTCCTCTCATTTCAAGGTTGGATGTGTCCATCTTGGGCTCCCAGCACAGGGTTTTGCTCCATTCGCCTCCACCTGCACTCAGCAATCAAGCCGTCTTGGAACCTTTCCTCTGCCCAGGGAACAGCCTGCACCTGCCTGGATTTGAGGGAAGGGAAGGGGGCAGAAATTGCCTGTGTGTGGCGGCCCTGCATGGACCCTTCCTGTGTGGGGTGTTACAGTGGGGCATTATTTTTCAGCCAATGGTGTGCAGCAACAGCATTGGAGCCCACTGGGGATGGCTGCCCTGACAGTGTCCCTGGTGGCTTGGCGTCCCTGGCCATTTATCTCAGTGCCTAATTTTAGTCCCATACTTTGCAGTGCTAATAGGCCCATGTTTAATGCCAGCTGCCCCAAAGTGGCTCCCACCTCTGCCCCCAGCCACCTGGGCATGGGGCTGGTGAGGTGGCCACGTGTGCCAGGTCCCCATCCCAGGGCCTGTCGGAGTGAGGTCTGCTCCCCAGTGAGCAGGGTGGTGGATGCAGCTGTCCAGTCAGTCACCTCCACCCCTGCCCTCTTGCCTGCTGCTGGAGGGTTATTTTTGCTAAGGAATGTGCCATCCCCTTGGATTCTGGCGGGCTGCAGGGCTTGTGTTACAGGCAAGAGGCCGAAACCCGGGCCTGCATCTGGGTAAATATAGCACTGATGTTCAGGACTGCATGATGAGACGACAGCCTCTTCCTCCTCCCAGGGCTGCCCAGCACTCCCAGTGCCCCTCCTGCCTCCTGACACGAGATTGCTGGCTTGTGCCCTGGCGGGGCAGCACTGGAAGGGGTTGGTTGCTTCCCCCCTGCAGCCTGCACTCTTGCTTGCTTTCCCCCACCCACTGCACGCAGCCCTTCCAATCCCAGCTAGGGGGGTCGCTGGGAGTGGGGCTGGCAGGGCAGGGATGGAATGCCTTCTGCCACCCTGCTCCATGTTCAGGCACCCAGAGCCAAGGTCACATTGCTGTTTTGCATCCCTGAGTTCTCTGCCTACGGTGAGCACTGTGTACTCAGGCATCCTTCTCGTGGTAGCAAGGGAGGCGATGCTGGAGAGGGCACTGGGGTGTCCCAGCCTTTGGGAGAGGGGTCACAGCACAGCACTGTTTCTCCCCAGGGTCAGAAAACTGCTGTGGTGCTGCCCTGCCCAGTGACAAGGGACACCCCGCTGCTGTATTTTTTCCCTCTGGGAACAGAGCTGGGGACAGTCCTCACCTACCCAGGCTCCCAGCATATCCCCACCTCCTGCAGACCATCCCCAGCAGCTCCAGGAGGTGCAAACACATGAAAGATTCATGCCCAGACCTCCTCCTACTCCAGACACCGCATGCACATACTGCAATCAATTATTCAAGCACTGAGACAAGGGGGCTGCTGGCTGGGGCTGGGGCCGGGACAGGGGGCTGGAGCCAGGCTGGAGCTGCGGTGCCAGGTCAGGATCTGTGCGAAGCAGCCAGGAGGCCCAGCAAGGTGTGGGGGGCTGTGGTTCTTGGAACAGTGGAATTAATATTGCATTTTGAGCAAGTGTTTGCTGTCTGCTTTGCTTGGGAATGATGTGTGTCCAGCAGGCAAAGCTGGAGGTGTGCAGCAGTGGGGCCACCTGCTCCAGTTCTGTCTCTCGACCATGCCTGAGGCTGTGCTGGCCCCCATCCCCTGTCCTGTGTCCCTGACCTGCAGAACAGCAGGGCAGTGCCAGGGCTGCCCCTGGGCTGGGGCAGGGCAGAAGGGCTACCCTGGGTGCGAGTGGCCATCACCTCCTGTAGGACACCACCTGCAGTGACTCCAGCTTTGCCCTGGTGGGGGAATTTGCAGGTGCTGCTGCCTCTGGAAAGGACTTTTGGTCCCTGCAGTAGGCGCAGCCTCTTGGACATGACCCTACTATTGCCGGGGGTGCAGCATCTCTGGGACAGCCCGGAGTCCTGAAGCTTTTGCTGAGGGATGGCTGCAGAGTCACAGTTGCGGGGAAGGGCCGTGTGCCCAGACAGCCAGGAGCCGTGGCCAGTGGGGCAGCAGATGTAGGATAGTCAGAGGATACCCAAGTGACTGTGTTTCGGCCGGACACAGGTGGTCACTCCCTGGGGCCAGCCATGGGGGTGTCTCTGTGGGTGCTGTGGTGACACCACCCTTGTCCTAGCACCGCTGTGTCACAAGTCCAAGCCTTGGTGCTTCTTCCCAGCATCCCTGACCAGCCTTTTAATCCCACCTGACTGTGAAAAAAGGCACAGGCTGTGTGTCTGCAGCAGGACCACAGGCATGCACAGACAGGGAAAGAGCACCTGGAAGGGAAGCCCTGGGTGCAGGTACCCTGACAGACATGACCCCACGGTTCCTTTCTTTACCCAGCTCTGACTCAGGGGCACACATCTCTGTTGCCACCCAGGGCTGGGGGGCCCAGCAGAGACCTCTGGCTCTGACAGGAGATTCCCTTAATGCCAGCTTAGCATTTGTAGGACTTGTCTGACGTGCGGGGTCTCCACGGAAACCCCGCAGCATCACTCGAATTGTGGGACTGACAGAAATGTTGTATAAACAGCTCCTTTTGTACTGGGTAATTTGCAAGTTATTATGGAGCCATGAAAAGCCTCACGTTTGGAGTCATGAGCTGGGAGGGGAAGTGAAGAAAAGCTACCAGAGCTGCCAGGAATCATAGGGAGCGTGATGCCTGTGTGCAGCACCTTGTGGAGTGGCTGGCTCCCCAGGGGACAGGTGAGCAGCATGGGGACAAGCGCTGCGTGGGGAGGCCTCCAGCAGCGTCCCCATGGATGCTCTTCAGTGGGAGGGGGCAGTGCAAACAGCTGGTGAGACTGAGACCTCAACAATCTCCCCAGAGGTTTGGAAAGGGGGCTGATGATCGCTGCAGAGCTTGGTGAGCTGGTGAGGTAGGGCACAAGAGCTGTGGGGCACCAAGAGCTGTGGGGGGCATAGCACGAAAGAAAAGCTGAGGCTGTGGGGCTGTGAGCCCCTGCTGAGGCTGTGGTGCTTGGACTGCCCCTCTGGCATATTTGCAGCATCACCCAGAAAACAGGGAGAGGCCAGCAGGGCTGGGGATGGTCAGCTGGGGAAGATGTGCCAGGGTTGTGCTAGACCCCCAGGAGTACTAATAGGTCTTGATGCCCCTGACTAGCCTCACTGGGGACTCCCACCCATAGCTTCTGTCCACATCCCAGGAGCCCCATCACAGCTCAGTCCTGGGCACCCAGTCCTGCTCTGAGCTGTGCTGTGGGTCCTCACCCCAGCACGAGGGAAGGTCTTGTGTGTGTGATGCCACATTCCTAGGGACAGCAACCTACTTGCCTGGGTCAGGCTTGTGTCCCCATCAGCCACAAAGAAGTGATGTTACCCCAGAGCTGAGCAGTCCACCTCTGCAAACACACGTGGATCCTGACCAGGTGGGCAGGGTACAAAGTCTGCTTTGGCACCGGGTGCCTGGGACTGGAGGCTGTGTGGTGATTTGTCAAGGGGATTGCTGTGAAGGACTGTGCCCGTATTAGCTCTTGTCCATGTACAGACAGGTCAGCAGTGCCGTGATCTGGTAAGGGGATCTTTCTGCTTTAGTGATGACTGGAGGATGTGGGGGACTGAGCGGAGGCTGGCAGAGTGATGCTGTATCTTGGCTGGGCAGTGCCATGGCACACTGCAAATGTGCTGCTGGGTGCAGGATTGTGGCAGCTGTGGCAGTGGCGCCGCCCTGTTTGGGAACACTTTGGGGGCAGCACACAGACTACTGGTGTGGTGTGTTGTTGCTATCCCAGTTGCCTGCGTGTGGGGGCTGTGGTGGTGGGCTGTGTCCTAGGAGAGAAGAGCAACCCCTGTTCTGGGCAGCGGAAAGGATGGACTGATGGCAGGGAACAGTGGGACAGCCACACTGCTTGGCAGGGGGCTCGGACTCCTGGCTGCCGTGCAGTCAAAGCCAGATGTGGGGAGACCATGTGCCCGCCTCAGATATGCCCTCCACTCCCCCTACGACGGCGGCCCTCGTCCCCCACCACCTGTGCCCTGCCTGTCCCCCACCGCTGTCACTGTGTGCCAGGGCTGACGGGGAGGCGGAGGCGGAGGCAGGCGGGGGAAGGATGGAGGGAGGAGCACTCCAGTGATGCTTCATGCTCACAGCTCCAGCCCTCCCAAGAGCCCAACCTGGCGAGCCTCTTCCTCTCCCTCCACCGTTCTCGGCTGCTGGCGGTGAAGGATGCTCGGAGCATCGCTTACCCCCGCGACGTGCTGACAGCGGGGACCCCGCCGGGAGCGGGCTGCCGTCCTGCCGGGCCTGAGTCCGTGTCACCGGGCCAGCAGGGCTCTGCAGAAGCATGAAGAAGATCTGGGTGAAGAAGCGTTTCCAGGTAAGGGCTCCGGGCTGCCGCGCCGGCGGGTGCCGGGAGGAGGGGGCAGTGCCGAGAGCGCATCGGGATGGGAATGGATGCTGATGGGGACAGGGATGGGGTGAGAATAAGGATGGAGATGTGGGTATCCCTCCAGCCCTTCCGTTGCCCCCCGGAACTCCCCAGGGCTTTGCCCATCACGGCTTCAGCCCCACTTGCAGAGCTGCCAGCTGCCTGCCTGGCCTCACCAGCCCGGGCAGGAGGGGCAGAGGGCAGGGGATCAGCACCTTTTGTGCCAGCAGCCGGGCTGGGGCCCCCGCCGGGGGCTTCCC
Organism: Atrichornis clamosus; assembly: GCA_013400975.1. Classification (NCBI taxonomy): domain Eukaryota; kingdom Metazoa; phylum Chordata; class Aves; order Passeriformes; family Menuridae; genus Atrichornis; species Atrichornis clamosus. The sequence goes on along the minus strand of WBMZ01016838.1, from coordinate 10,706 downwards.
CCACGCCCCTCTCTTCCCTCTCTGCCCTCTGGAGCCGGGGCAGCAAATGGAGGCTGCTCCATGGCTCCCCCCAGCCCCACTGCTGGTGGTCACGGAGCTGGAGACGAGGCTTTGCATGCGTCATCCCCTCCGCGTCAGGAGCATGCCTGGCACAGGCAAGGCTCCTTCGCGGGCCCGCCGCACGCTCAGCTGCCGAGCAAGGAACAAGGACGTCACTTGGCCTCGGCGCGGGGTGGAGGATGGAGAACATACTTCCAGGAAGCCCCCCACCCCCAATTTCCCGGGGCACACAAGCCCAGTGGGGGCACATAGCCTCCCCGCTGTCACCCTGACTGGTGGCCCTGAAGAGACCGGGGAGAGGCTGTCATCCACAGCCGCTTCCCAGGGGTGCAGGATGCACGGGGGACACAGGTCCCAGGGATGCTGGGAGCCAGGCGTTGAGGGTCCCTCTGGGGCAGGGTGGTATGTACAGCCTGGCTGCCCCATCTCTCTTTGGGGGCAGCAAGCCCAGGGGCCTGCCAACGTGGCAGGGCAGCGTCCTGCACTGCTGGCCAAGCATAGGGTGTATCAGAACAGCCACAGTGGCTGTCTCTCTGCACCAGACAAGTCACCCACTCCCTCCCCACTTCACTCCATCCCTGGTCCCTGTCCGCCTGTCTCAGATGATAGGCACCAGTGCCATGTGGTGTTGGGCTCCACATGCCAGGTGGTGGCAGGTTCCATGGTCCCAGGAGGTCCTTCACTCCCCTGGGTTCCCTTGTCCTCATGGCCATGGTGAGGGATGCCCCATACCTGGGCCAGGGCAGGACCCCATCCTGGGCAGGTGGATCCATGCCTGGCACAGGGGAAGGGAACAACTCCAGGTCTCACCCAGCTGCCTTGTGGTGCAGAAGTGAAGCTGGGTGCTGATCCCAGACAGCTCTTTTCTCCACACTGGGCTGGGTAGGCACAGAGTGTGCTCCTGGGGCTCCTCCACCCCTTTTTCCAGGGTGCAAATAAAATTCCATGCAGGAGGATTACCCCAACTCTCTATCTGTCCCCTTCACGCAGACCCCAACCCCACAGTGAGCCCTGAGCTGCTCCTGCCTCCTTTCCACCTCCTTGTTCGAGGCTGACCCTGCATCACCCAGCACTTGCTCCCTGATGGGAGGTGGGTGCTGTGCTCAAGGTGGGTCCAGTCTGTGGAGTGCCTTGATCTCGCAGGGTGCCCTGATCCCATAGGGACCTGTTGTGAGGTGAAGGGGAGTGGTCTCTGTTCATCTGTAGTGCTGGGCAGTAGAGTCCAGCCCATTCCCACTGGGTGCAGTGACCATATCTGATGGGGAGCCGATGGCGCCTGTCCCTGGGGAAGCCACAAGAGTACCCGATAATGGCACTCAATTGCATTTTCATTTTTTAATGGGGGAATTATCCGCCGATGGTGCAGTTAATCACTCATCTTTCCCTGGCCTGGAAGATGGGCTGCCAGCCAGAACCAGCAGAGTCAGCCGAGGAAGGGAGGTGAAGCCTGGCTCAGGCTGAATACAAATGTGTCTCGTGCAGCCACTGCCCTCTGGCCAGCACTGCATGCAGGCAGGGGGCTGGTGGGAGCCCCCGAGTGCTGCCCATGTGCAAGAGCTGCCACTGCAGTGGCAGCAGCTTTGGGACTTGTGAAATAAGCCTTCTGCCCTTCAAGGGCAACTAACTGCTGGCCATGCTTGGCTGGCTGTCCCTGGTGCCTGGCTGTCCCTGGGGTCTGGGTATCCGGGACCTGCTTGGGACCTGGAGGGAGAGGAGGGGGCAGGAGGGCTTCAAGACAATTGGGAGTCCAGCCCTGGGATCTATGCTAGGGAGACAGGGCATTGGGAAGCAGTGTCCTGGAGAGACCCTGTCACCCAGACTGGCTGGGAAGGATGCTCAGCCCTGGCAGTCCAACCCTGCCTGTCTGCACTCTGCATTCCCACTCTTGCCTGCCTTGGAGATCACTCCGTCATTCTGCTTTCCTGGGAGACGGCGTCAGTGCACACCGGGTCTGGCAGAGAGGCCACCCTCAGCTGGTCCCTCCCTTGGCACACGAGTGCCCAGCCCTGGGCCACAGCGCAGAGGGCAGCCAAGTTGGCAGGAAGCTCCTGGCACCTCCACCCCATGCTTGGGTCCCACCTGCCTGCCCAGACGGCATGTGCAAGTGGAGCCCCTAAGGCTCCAGCCCTGCATCAACAGGCAGTCCTGTGCTCCCAGGCAGCCTCTCTCTCAACTGGCATGGCCTCTACAGAGGATGGAGGATGCTGTCCTCATTCTGGAATGGTGCCTGTGGTGGTGTCTGGGCCAGTGCCTGGAAGACGTTTTGCTGGCCCAATCTTCATGCTGGCTGAGTGGCTTTGAAGGGGCTGCAGAGCATTTGGGCACCAGCCCATGCAAAGATCTTGCTGAGGACAGCGGTGCTGGGGCAGCTGGGCTGCCCAGGGCTGTCACTCCTGGGCATGGGCTGTGACACAAGGCTGGGGTGCACAGTGCTACCACGAAGAGGACCCTGTGTGTGCGTGCGCGTGCGCACAGGTGTGTGTGCGTGGCTGGGCATGCGCTACACGTGCCCACCTACACCCATCCATCTCTGCGTGTGTGCGGGGGCGTGTGCCTGTGGGTACCCGGTGGGCGTGCAGCGAGTGTGCGTGGGAGCGGTGCCAGGTGTGCCCTGCTAGTGGGAGGGTGTGAGCGGTACGACGTGTGCCGTGCCAGGGTGCGTGTGAACAGCTGTGGGTGTGAGCGGTGCTGCGTGTGCCGGGATGGGGCGTGCACCTGCGGGTGTGCCACGCCAGCAGCACGCACGTGTGAGCAGGTGCGTATTGCCGTGCCATGGGTAACACTCTGTTCTCTTTTCCTTTGCAGAAGACGGGCCACTCGCGGCGCTTCGGGCGCTTCACGCATGGTGCGTTGAGTTACCAGGACCTGACTCCCCCCGCCACCCCAAGTGTGCTGGGATGGGGTCCACCACCATGCTACAGGGGGCAGCAACCAGAGGCTGGGCAGGGCTGGGCTGCATCTTGCCAGCCTTAAAACAGAATCCCGGTCAGCTGGGGGCTCACAGTGTCCCCCATGAGACTGGTCTGCTCCTGGCCCTGCAGCTCTACTTCATCAGGGGTTGCCAGGCTGTCGTGGCCAGGATGGGCAATCTGATGCAGTAGCAGTGCACGGAGCAGCTGGTGGTGTGCTGGGCTGCAGAGGGGTGGCTTGAAGTGGTGGGAAGCAATGTGGCCCCCACACACACCTTGACAGTGCCGTGGAGGTGGACAGTGGTGGGTCTGGGGACATGTTCCTCACTGCAGGGGTCTGTTGTGGCAGCTCATGAGGGCTCTGATAGTGGCAAGGAGCAAAGACAGTCCCTCCCCGGCAGCATGGCGCTAGCTTTCCTGTAATGGGACATTAGGGTGACACTGATCTGGCCTTGCCACATCCTGCCTGGTGGGGAGCAACTCTTACTGATGCCCTGCCCCGAGCATTTCGGTTTTATCAACCACAGGTGTGCTGAGGAGCACACCTCTGTTGTACAGCACTTGCACTGGTGGGGCAGGGGATGCACATGTACATGCCAGAGGGAGGCTGTGGGCACATGGACACGTGTCTGTGTGCCCCAGCACCCCCAGGAGCGCCCAGCTCGGGCACAGACTGGGGAGGTCCAGCCCCAGGCTAAGGTGTGCTGCGGAGCACAGGGATGTGTGGATATTTTGTTGGGGAGGCCAGCAGCTCCAGGGATAAGGATGGCTGCCCTGCTGGGCAGGATGTGGCTGCAGCACAGGGAGGAGATGGTGCAGTGCACTGTGCAGATGGGATGGTGTGTGCGAGGAAGATCTGTGTGCAGCACTGGAGCAGCGTGCAGTGAATGTGGTGCAGAGTGGAGACACGGTGGGGAAATGCTGGGGACAAGGGCCCTCCCTGCTGCCCCCCGCGTCTCCGCAGGCCGGGCCGATAACCGGGTGTTGATGTCTCTCTCTCTCTTGCTGCCCCTATGGAAGCGAAGTTTTCCGCTCCTGCAGGAAACAAAGCTACGGTAGGAAGACCCCTTCCCAATGCAACCTCTGTTCCCATAGGAACATAGGCCATGTGCTCCAGCCTGGCACCATGCCCCATCACCACCACTGTCCCCCTGCCCTGCTCTCTAGTCCCTGTGTTGCCTCTGCCAGCGGTGTTTCCACTGTCTCACTTCCTCCCATCCTCCCATCATCTAACACTGTTCCCGCCTGCTTTGCCTGCCCTCTTCTGCCTGACCTTGCCCTGCGGGACTTTTCCACTCCCAGTCCTGCCTTTCCCTACTGGCAACTTGTCCCTGCAGGTCACAGTCATGCCCCCTACCCTGGAGCTGCCTGGGCACTGCTCTCCTGCTCCTGGAGCCTGTGGGTCTGCAATGGGCAGTACCAGTGTGGTTTGCTGTCCCTGTGTACCCTCATTCCCTGCTCTCCCCTCCCACCCCAGACTCGGAGACAGGCGAGGATGAATCCAGTGACCCCCAGGTGACACAGCGCAGTGATCTCCAGGATGATACAGCCTTCAGCACCCCCACGGGTGAGTAGGGACTCCTGGCTTACACAGAGCCCTGGCACTGGCTGCTGGCCATGACTCCCTGCAAGGCCCCTGGCTTTGGGGGTCTCCATGGAGGGGGAGATGTGATCCACCCACACAAAGGGAAGTGGGCTTGAGGCAGCAGGGTGCTGCTCAGGACATGCTGGGACACCCCATGGTGGCTCAGCCCTCTCTGAGCAGGGTGCTGAGCTTGTCCTCGCAGGCACCTAGTGCTGGTTCCCTCCTCTCCATTCAGGTGGGTCCGACACCCTCGTGGACGCCTCCATGAACACAACGCCAACCTCAGTGCTGGCCCTGTCACAGGCGGAGGAGCGCTCCAGCTGGTCGGGCAGCCAGCAGACCGTGGTGGAGAAGGAGACAGATGCCAGCCTCTCTGCACGGGGACCCTACCTCCGCCCCGCTGCCTGGCAGCAGCCGCAGGGAACCCCAAGGCAAGCAAACACGCCGGCCCCACGTGGCGCCGAGGTCCGGCACCTGGGCGTGGAGCCACTGGTGCGGGCATCACGGGCTAATCTGGTGGGCACGAGCTGGGGGTCAGAGGATAGCCTTTCGGTGGCCAGCGACCCGTACGGCAGCGCCTTCAGCCTGTACCGAGGACGGGCGCTCTCACTCCATGTGTAAGTAGCCAGGGGAAGCACACGGAGGGGACATTGCGCTGGGGCCATCTCCTTCCAACCCCTGCAGCCATCTCCTTCCTTCCGCCTGGGCTTTCTTTGCCTTCACCATCCCTGACGAGGAGTGGGGACTCTGAGCAGTAAGCAGCCTGCTCTCGGTGAGAAGGTGGGAGCAACCCGGGCTGTGGGTGATGTAGAGTGGAGTTCCTTTCTGCTGTGGCCAAGTTGAGGCTGGGGTATCCCCTGTGGCACTGCTTGAACTGCAGTATCCTGCCCGCAGGTTATGCCACAGGTGTTCTCCCGTCCCACCCAGCCATGGCACTCTATGCAGCCCACAGTGTGGGGAACTGGAGGTGCACGGCAGCCTGGGACACCCACTAGCAAGTCTCTGCCACCCACAGTCCCCACTGCACAGGGATGGTAGCAGGGGCCAGGGACATGCTGCCTCCCCAGGTCCTGCTGATGTGCTCAGAGCCCCCGTCCCTCCTTGCCACCTTTGGTTGCCATACCTGCAGGCCTGCTCCTTTGACCTCCATCCCGCCTTTTTTTTGTTTGAGGCTGCTTGTTCCACCAGAACCTCATCTCTACCTTATGATTTCTGTTCTGCATTTGCTGAGCCCCTCTGGGGACAGTGGGGTGGGAGGATGTGCCCACGGCAGCATGTGCATGGGCAGGGCTTGTAGCCTTGGGGACCCCCTCTGGCCAGCAGAAGAGCTGGCCTGTGCTGCACTGCCTCAGCACACCAGGACACCCCAGCAAACTGGAGCACCCCCCATCCCCCATCTGCATGATTGCCCTGAGGAGGGGACTCACTGGTTATCCCAGCATCACCCTGTACTGCCCCACATGAGTATCCCGGGGCAAGGCGACTTAGCTGTGTCCCAGCAGCCCAGGGCTCTCACTTAACCCAGCCAGCTCCCAGTGGTCTTGGGGTGACCAGACGCCCTCGCTGGGACCCCTTGAGTCTCCCTAGTCCCAGGGCTGCCCTGACTGTTTGCCCCCCCTTACCATGCCGCATTGGGCACTGTGGTACAGGCTGGGAGATGGGTTGCAGCCAGATGGGTACAAGGGTGGTCTGTAAGCCATGCTCCTCTGTCTCTGCCCTTGCAGCAGCATCCCCCAGGGGGGCTACCGGAGAGATGACCTCCACAGAGGCCCTGTCTCTCCAAAGCCTGGCGCAGAGCCCCCAAGATCCCCCGCTGCCCTGCCGCTGACTGCCAAGCCACCCATTGTCCGCTCGCCATCTCCCCGTGCTGGCACGTGCCTGCAGCCACCCAGCGGTGTTTTGTCCCAGCCTGCTGCCCGTGGCCCTGGCGTCCCCTCCTTCACACCCGTGACCCCTCGCAAGAAGTCCTCAGTGCCGGTTGAGTACCAGGACATCGTCCCTGAGGAGTATGAGGAGAAGATCAAGAAGCCCAAGTCCTCTGGGTACTCTCAGGGCAGCACACAAGAGTCCCGTCCCCAGACACCCATGAGTGATACCTCTGGCCGCATCTCTGTCCGGGCATCCCCCAAGCTGGTGCGTGCTGGCTCCAGGATCTTCGAGAGGCTGCAGTACTTTGAGGAGCGACAGAGGAGCCTGGAGCAGGCGGACAGCCCCTTTCCTGCACACTCCAGCCTGCCCCTGCGCAAGACACGCTCCTTCGACCAGCCTGGCTCTGGCTTGCACCATGCCAGCACACCGGGTGGCTCACGGGAGGACCTGCGGGAAGGCAGCCGCTGGGAGCCAGGCAGCACGGCAGCGTGCCGGCGTTTGGCCTTCCGGCAGAAAGCCGCATCCTTTGATGAGCGGGGCAAGTTTGCCAACCGTGTCTATGCCATCGAGCACAAATTTGCCGAGGAGCTGACCCGCATCAAGCGGACAGTCTCCAAGCAGCAGCTGCGGCGCTCCCAGGAGCTGTGCAAAGCCGGGTTGCCCCCAGCACCCTCACCCCCAGTGACCAGCGAGCTCCCTGCAGCCCGTGCCCCCCGCACCTCCTCCTCTCAGGGCACCAGCGGACGCAAGGCATTGCCACCAAAAACCTGCCCGCCGGCAGAGAGCACACATGTCATCCAGCACCTGGCACTTTCCAGCGTGGTGCTGGTGGGACCCGATGGGGAGCCAGAGCCCGGGGGGCAGCGTGGGAAGAGAGCCCCAGCAGGGGGTGGTGGGGTGACTGGACAGCCCAGCTCAGTGGAGGATGTGGGTGCCAGGAAGGGTCTGCAGCAAGAAGGCACTGGGGAAGTGAAGAAGAAGGAGCAGTGGCCGTTAGCGCAAGCCACCCCACAGGGAAGGGTGGCCGTCTCGCAGGCGGGTCCCGCTGGAGGCAGTCCGTGCCCAGATGGAGGCCCTGTCATTGGAGCCCGTGGCCCTGGGGCAATGAGTGAAGCTCTGGCTGCCCGACTGGCTGTACCCCACGGACTGTACCGGCGGCTGGAGACGCCCAGCGAGGTGCGGTTCCTGCCTTGGGCAAAGCCAGGGATGGAGCAGGAAGCTCGTCTGGAACGAAGCTGGGCAGGACAGCATGGTGTGGGCAGGGAGGTGGAGAGAAGGCAGATGAAAGTGTCGGAGAAGAAAGAGAGTGGCCGGATGGCTCAAGAAGGCAGGAGCACACGGAGCAAGGGGAAGGGACGCCGAGCCAGGCCTACCTCTCCAGAGCTAGGTAGGGGCATGGCTTTCTGCCCTCCTGTGGGCACAGAGCTGGCATGGCCAGCCTCTGAGTGGGATGGGGGTCCTCCAGCCTGCCCCTGGAAGGCATGGGGAGCCCAGGCTGTGCCAGGGAGCACAGGGGTGGAGCGGAGGGACATTACTCTGGAGGCCATAAGATGGACCAGCCTGGCTGCTGGTTTGCTGGGCCTTGAAGTCATGATGCTTGCTGTCTTCTCTGTACCACTTGCCTGGCACAGGAAAGATACAGGGTGCTGACTTCTGGTACCCACCCCTGGTCTGGGGCATGGGGCACCCATTGCCACTTGTCCCATCTGGACTGTGCTCAGTGGTCCAGGCAGGGCATGTAGCCCAAGCTTCTCCAGGGGATGCTCTGGTGGCTTAAGCTGGGGGAGAGGTGTCCTACCCATCCCAGCATGCAGCAGTTAGACCAGACTATATCTGGGCTGGGAGTGTCTTCTAGTCTCTGCTCTGGCCAGAGCACTGCCAGGCCCACATGCCTGAGGCTCCTGGCACAGCCCCAGGACCTCGGTCTGTGTGTTGGGGCCATGAAAAGAGAGGGAGCTGGAAAGTGGATGCTGATGTATTGGGGTATGGCAGCCAGCATCCCATGAAGGACTGGGGGAAGTTCAGAGCAGGGGGTGCAGTGGACTGTACAAACCCTCCTCCTTCCACACCCCACTGTCACCTCATCTCATGCTCTATGGGGATATACAACAGGCTGTATGCTTCCTGCCCCATGGTCCCCTGCCTTGTCCAGCTGCCTGCTCTGTGCCATGGTGGACCCTGATGTGGCCTTTTCCTCCATTGCATGGATACTGGGTACCTGCTAATGCCCCAGCAAGAGTGTGGGGCATGTGGTGGCAGGGATGAGCAGCAGGTTGGGAGACCCATGCTCTGCTTGCATGCATCCCAGCATGCGGTCACTCCACCCTGCTGACAGCCACGGGGCCCATCTCTCCCTGTGCAGAGTCCTCAGATGACTCCTATGTCTCAGCGGGTGAAGACCCCCTGGAAGCCCCTATCTTTGAGATCCCCATCCAGGACATGGCAGTGGTCGTGGGGGCAGAGGTGCTGCTCAAGTGCATTGTCACAGCCAACCCTCAGCCAGAAGGTGAGCCACCCTGGGGCTGCGGATCAGGGGTACGAGTGTGGTAGAGGGGCTCTCTGCATGTCTCTGTCCCATCTGCAGTGTGTGAGTGGGACACTCAACCCTGAGCTGGGTATCTCAGGGGAGGTGACGTTCCCACCCTGGGAGCACCCCTTCTACCCTGCCTCCCCTCAGACAGGAGTGAAGTGCTTGGGCACTGCCTGCCAGGACAGGGTGCAGAGGGCAGGGTGGCTGCTGTCTCCCAGGGCTGGGCTGGGCTGTTGGGAAAGTGGGAGAAGGGCTGCTGAGCCCTGCGCCGGCAGGGAGGGTGATGCAACCTGATCTGGTGTGTGGCATGGCGGGGGAGGTGTTGTCGGAACTAGATGATCACCAGGGTGCCTTCCAACCCAAACCATTCTGTGATTCTCTGATGCTCTGGGCCGCTGTTGGGACAGCTCAGGTGGTTTCCCAGGGGCAGAAGCACAGGGATGATGAACTCCAGGCATGCTGTAGCCAGAACCGGTGCCAGTCACCAAAGCCGGGCAGAAGAGTAGCCGCTTTAATTCCCTCTTCCAGCCTCCACTGGAGGACAGGAGGATGGCAAAAAGCAGATAGGGACCAGTCCCAGTCTCTCTATCAGGGGGCCGTGGGATCCCGGGCCTGTTCCCCATAGACCTCAGGAGTCCTCAGTCCTCGTCCTTGGGTCCTCAGGCCAGGCAGGGGAGTGCCTGGCCTCCTCGGGACCCTGTGCAGGCCCCCGGGGGAGCTCGGACTCTCCTGCCGGGGTGTGACCGCTGCCTCTGCCGGCAGTGTCCTGGAGGAAGGACGGGGTCCCGCTGCGGAGCAGCACGACGCGCCCCATCAAGGCGGAGGGCGAACGTCACACGCTGCTGGTGCGGAGCGCCCGGGTGGCCGACGCCGGGCTGTACACTGTCACCGCGGCCAACGAGGTGGGGGCCACCTGCTGCAGTGCCATCCTCAGCGTGCGGCCCGGTGAGTGCCGCGGCCCGCGAATGGAGGGAGGGACGGAGGGAAGCAAGGAGGGAGGCAGACAGGGAGGGAGCGAGGGCTGGCGCCGCGGCAGGCTGGCTGCCAGCTCAGCCGCTGCTGTCACTGGGAAGAAACCGACTTCCTTACCCTACAAGGCTCTGTCTGAACCAAAGCAGCTGACGTTCTCCCGGCAGCCATGGAAGGATCCTGCCGTGGGGGAAGAGGGGTCAGGCTGTGAGCATCCCCTGGCGCCCAGCAAGCAGCCCAGTGTCCCGCCTCCTCCACACCTGCCCTGTGTCCCACTAAGACGTGGGGGTACTCCAGCCTGCCCTACAACCTGCAAACCATGGTGGTACCCCAGCCGCCAGCCTGCAAACCATGTGGGTGCTCCTACTTCCAGCATGTGAACTATGGGGACACCCCAGCCTGCTCCCTAACCCCCAAATTATGGGGATACCCCTGCCCTCCACTCTGCTAGCCACGGGGAGACCCCCGCCGGACAAACTGTTAGCTGTGGCGATACCCTGCCTGCCCACCAAGCTGCTAGCCAGGGGTTACCCCACCTGACCACTATGCCGCTGGCCATGGGGATACCCAGCCCGTTGCGGTCCCAAAGCCCTCCCCATTCCAAGAGAGGGTTTCTGGGCAGCAGGCAGAGGCTCAGAGCTGCCCCGAGGGCTGAAAGCACTTCAAACCCTCCCCGCTCCGTGGTTAGACGGAATTGCACACCCAGGGGCAGCCGCGGCCGGGCAGGGCCGGACTGGCAGAGCGGTGGGTGACCGGGAAGCGCCCCGGCAGACCCCGGCCCGCA
>WBMZ01016837.1:0-19883 GCA_013400975.1 Atrichornis clamosus | reverse complement strand
TCACCTTTTATCTAACTTGACTCAGAAGTTATTTTGTTAGGAAAAAGTCTAGTTAGACAGCATAAAAGTAATTTCAAGGAGTCAGAACTAAAAATCCACCCAAGCCAGCATCCTGTCTTCAGGAATAGCTACAAGAGATACAGAAAGAAATATGACATATGCAAGAAATGGAAGAGATAGATTACATTACTCTTGAGAACTTTTCTATCTTCTAAGATTTGTACCTCTGAAACTTCCTAAGCCTGTCTCCTAATTTCTATGCAACCTTCAATGTATTCTATTTAATTTAATTCATTTCATCTTCCTTTGACAGTACATGACATTTTAGCGGCCATGCTGGCTGTGGGCAAAGGATTCAAACGAAGTGTCTTCACTTTCCTGCTTTGACAGATTATGGTTACTAACACTGTCAATGAAATTACTAGCATTAAATCCAAATCAGATGACTGATTTTCCAAAACCAAAAGGATCAAGAGTATGGGTACACTTTGAAAGAGGGGAAATTTAGGCTGAATATTAGGAAGAAATTTTTTACTGTGAGGGTGGTAAGACACTGGAACATATTGTCCAGGGATGCTGTGGATGCCCCAACCCTTGCAGTGTTCAAAGCCAGATTGGATAAGGCCTTGAAGAACCTGGCCAAGTGGGAGGTGTCCCTGTCCATGGCAGCAGGGACTGGGACTAGATGATCTTTAAGGACCATTCCAACTGCTTAACATTCTATGACTCTGGGATAATTCACATTCACTTAGACCCACTGATACACAAGATATGAAAAAAAAAAATCTGTTTTCTCTTCAACTCATAAGAGCTATTAGACTTTTGTAGTCCTCATAAATTTTCGGGCTGAGATTAGGGCAAGTGACACCTTGAAAATATTGTCTCTCTGACTGCAGAGATACATTCACTCATGTCCTCCTAATTTGTCTTCATAAAAGTATCTTCTCCCAGACATCTTGTTCCCTTTCCTATTTATTTTCTATCAGCTTGCCCTGCCAAAGCATTCTAAAGAAGAGAGTATTAGTTCAAAGTCCTCACGATCTTTCTTTATATTTTTCAAATCCGTGTTCTTACTCCTCTTGCATAAGCCATTTGTCTCCTTTGACACTAATATTCTGTTTCAAATAAAAAAAAAACCCATGGCTGCAGTATGAAAAAAAAAAGTTACTTGCATGAATGAATAGGCTCCAAGCAACATTTTCACAACTAAATAAGAAGTCATTTAACTGGGATTTCAGTGATTGTGCCTTTTCTTTAACACAGCTCTATTTTGTAAATATCAGAGCTAAGTAAAAGGTACTGGTAGAGTTGGTCTCTCTCTATCCCTTGCATGAATGGATTGATGTTTGAACTCCACTATAGCAGATATTTCTCAAGAATGGAGTCCACTCAGGCAGCTTTTTTGATGCATAAGCTTGATAAATGGTGTTCTGACCAGCTGCACTTGACATAGGGAACCACAGGGCCTGGCAGTCTGCAGACGGATATCTTCTAACACATTAGAGTATTCATCCTCCGCTGTAGTTTAGCATCATGCATCCACCTCCCAGGTGTAACTGCCAGCCTAGGAGAAGCTGTAGCACTATTTTGAAAGAGATTTTAAAAATATTCATGCTGGATGCTACCACCATAAGAGATGGCTCAAAGAATGCAACATAAATGGAAAAAAATGGTTTTGTGGAATGGAGAGATTCCCTGATCTTAAAAAGAAAGAAAGGTATAAATGAGTCATTGCTTTCTCCTGTTGCAAAAGAAGATGTCAAGAAAAGATCTCTAAACCTACAATAAAGAAAAAAATTACAGATATTTTATTTTATTTTCTAAGCAGTTTCAAAAAGAATACATTGTTTTAATAAATAATTTTAAAATTCTGAGGCATAAAGGAAAGCTCAGTTGATCATGGCACCAAGCTGGGAAGAGTTCAAGAAGTGTTTGTTCAACACTGAGGCACATGGTGTCATTCTTGCAGTTGTCTTGTGCAGGCCAAGAGCTGGACTCCAATGACCCATGTAGGTCCCTTCCAACTCAGGATATTCTATGATTCTAGGACTTTCAAAGTGAATTATACAGTCAGTTGCATATAGGAATGAGAATTTCTGAGTTTATACACAGAGGTTTTCAAGACTCTTTAGGGAGATCAAAATTTTGATAAGGCTTGAGAATTCTAAAGCCTACTTAATTTGAGTATAGCATAACTATTCATGTGAGATTATGATACTTTTAATATCCCATTGATTAAAATCAATGTCTTAATACACACAGCTGCAAAGATAACTTCTTGCCCTTCCACTTTCTGGGATCCAATCATATTCCGAAGAGAGGTTATGATTTTGTTATTTCCTTTATTTTAAAACATGGTAAGGGATTTTGTTCACCCACAGTTTTTTGAGGACATGTAGGAGTTAGCTTTTTCCTCATAAAAGGTATACCTTATATAGATTTATAGATTTATACAAAGTCAGCTTGATTCACTTTCAGAATTAATAAATGAATTTGATAGCTTTAAAACAGATTTTATCACAATAGTTTGCTATTTTCTTTAAAAAAAAAGCTATTTATCATTATTCATATTGGATAGTTTTGAGGTCAATATTAAGAAGCTGGAGGTAATCTAATTAGAAATAATCTTGCATAGCCTTCTTTGAAATTAGCAGCATTTTCCCTACTGTAAGGCCTGTTATTCTTTTATTGATTTAACAAAGTATCTTGCTATAATTATACAACACACATCCTGAATGCGTGCTCATCTATAATGGTAGTTTGAGGTTAATAGAACCTGTATGTTATTGTTGGTTCAACTCAGCCTGTTGCTATTACTCTTTTGAGGTAATAATTTATTCAGACAAGCAATACTCAGCTCTCTCACCTGAGGAGCTAAAGCACCTCTTCAGACACTGATTCAGGGAATTTTTGAATTCAGACATCATAATTCAGAGGGTACAAAGAACAAATTAGAATTTGAAAGGTTGGCATTGCAATTTTTAGTGGGACTATAATTTAGGTTGAAAAAAACATCCCAGGGTGAAATTTGTAAAAATTAGGGGTTGGGGTTTAACTGGAATCAGCGAACATCAGGCAATGAAGGAGGTCTTATTACAGAGGACACAGATGTGTGGCATATGCTTGTCAGGACTGAAAAGGCAAAGCAAAGATTCAGATGTGACTAGCAAAAATGAAAGATAACAAGAATTTCCTCTGCAAGTACCTTCAGTGAAACAAGAGACAGATGAACGGATTACTTTCTTGCTCAACAGGAAAAGAATGACAAAGGAATGGTGTCAGGAAATATAGTCTTTACTGCCTTTTCCCTTTCAGTCCTCAGGAACAGATCAGCTGAGACCAAACAACTGCTAGAAAGTCTGTAGCTTCAAGTGGTGAAGAAACAACAAAATACTTCCTTGTGGCTTTATTTTTTTTAAATAGAATTGCAACCTTATGAATACCAGGTTTAATAAATGACTTATCTTGAATTTCCTAAAGATTTCAATAAAAATGCATGAAATTCTCATAATCAAACATGAAAAAGAGGAAACTACAACTGTGTGGTTAGAAAAGATAATCCTAAAGAATAATTATCAATAACTTGTTAAAATGGAAGGATTTATTTGCTACCCTTCCACATGGCATACAGGATGGGAGACAAAGCATATTATTGAGTTTGTTAATAAAAAAGAAAGTCAGGTAGAGACTGCAGTGACACTAGAAATAGGATCCAAGTTTTCAATAAGCCCAAATTTGTGAATGATTTGATAAAAAAGTCAGTAAAGGAAATAGAAAGTGCTGTGCCAATGCAGGAGCAACTAACTACAGAAATACTGGAAGAGGACGGGCAGCAAAGAGGAATAAGAATAATGCTTTAAAATGGATCACTAATTGAACAAGAGACAATAAGGACTACTAAAGAAGACGTGCGATATTGGGATATATTAATACTAATATATACAACTCTGTTCAGTCTTGGCCATTATACTTCAGAAAATATGTAGTTCAGTGTGACAAAGTCTAGAAGAGAGCAATGAAGTTAATCACAATATTTAAAATATGATTGACCTAAGATAAATTTTAAATAATTAGGTTTGATTTAACTTCCATTTAGACTTAGAATTATCTGACAATTCTTTGAAGAATATCAGTTCTTATAAAATGGTAAGTGGTCTTACATTGAAAGGTACATGCCAGTTATACTTTAAATATTTTTATAGCAAGGAACCTGAAGCACTTTTTACATCCATCTTGTTGATTAGTTCATCGTTGCTTAGTTATAGTCAAATTTGATTTATTTTATTCTCAAAAAAAATTATTTTATCTTTAACATCCTTTCCAGATTATACTTCTGCTTTAGTGTTATCCTAGAAATGTAGCTTGTTATTAAGAACTCTAGTCAGGAACAAAGAAGACAGGCTGGGAAGGCGTAACTGCTTGTATTGGGCCAAGATATCAGATAGGTTATCACATGAGATGATGAGTGAAAAAAAAGCAGTGAAAATGGTGTAAGAGTTGCAGTTTTAGTGAAAGTGGTATAAATACTACACAAAAATGAAATTGCATGGAGGGGTATAAGGAATACAGTCAATGTAATGGGTTTGCTACTCAGTGTCCTTGAGTTTTGTACTACTAACATGCAAATTATCATAAAAATATTAACCATAGTTAGGGGATATGAGCCTAAAATACTGATTTTACCACTCACACAAATGACTGGCAAATGAAATGAAAGTATATAAATACACCAGCTCCATACTGTCATGCACAACCAGAAAGTAGGCAGAAGCACAGAGCAATAATAAATATGCTGTATAGTTTCTTGTCTGTCCAAATGTCAGATTATCCTGAAAATTTTTAGATCACAACATAAATCTGGATGTTCAAAACTGGTGGTTTAGATTTGCATCAGATAAAACAGAATAAAGAAATTCTAACACTATTTTAAGACTCTGCATATTAGATCCTGGGTTTGGGGGGTTTTTTGCCTCTAAACAATTTAGAAAGGCCTACATTTTGTCTAAAAAGTGAAACGATAGTTCTGTTAGGTTTCAACCAGAGCAGGGCTTGTAACACCTTCAGAACAATACCCATTTCAGCCTTACCTACAAAGAGTTGAATTTCATTTATTACATTTAGTAAAAAAAAAAAGGGTAAATGAAGGTTTTTACGTAAGTGAGAAAAATTATTGTAGAACTATACATGCAAGACTAGAAAATTATGTTTTATTCAGACATCATTCAAGAGATGGTTCCACTTCCCTCTCCTCTTCTTAATGCTGAGGGCTGGACAGCTACATTTGATGCAAGTGCCCGAAGAATAATTCCAAGGTTGAACCTCAAATCACAGCACAATTTGAGCTGGGGCACGTTAAATTGCTGCTCTCAGGAAAGTCTACATTGTCAGATGTGCATTTAAGTGAAAAAAATAGCCTTGTTCTCTTCAATCTTGATCTATTGATCTCAATGGTCTTTATCCTTAATAAATATTTCTCAGTTTTTAGAGTAGCACTGCACACAAAAAGGGTAATGGGAATGAAAGAAATTTGTTTCACTTACAGTCACACAATTTCGTGAGATATTATCCCTCCTTGGGAAATTTCATTTTCAAAACTTAAATGAGTGCCTGTAGTACAAGACACAGAACTGGAAGGTTAATTTTTATGTTTTCCATAGCCTCATATTTCAAAAGTATTTGTAAAACATTCTAGAGATAAAAAAACCAAAAAACAAAGACCAACAAACTTGAAAGGCATAATATAGAATAGATGCTGCTAGGGAGAATAGAACCCTTTATAAAATCAAACAAACAAACAAACAATGTATCAGTCTAGAAAGTACTGAACCACGGGTCTTTTTCCTCTAAAGTATAGGAGGTAAGTTATGTTTACAAAATGGAAAATTAGAAAATTTCAAACCCTAATTTCCTTTTCAGAATCTTTTTCTTTAGTGTACATCTAATAAACTCAGCAAGTACAAAGAGAAGAAAATAGTCATAAATGTATTGTATAGAAATTTCCTTGTATGTGGGGGTTTAGCCTCTGCTCCTGGACCTGATTATAGTGGCTGTGACATTTTTGTCTTTGACTTGGATGATACTTCATGCACTGCCAGATTCCCTTTTTGGAAATGAAGTTCCTGTTGCAACTGCATTTTCTTTTACATTCATCAGTAAAGATAATTGCAGCTTCTGTTACTAAATTAGTCACCAATGAGATCAAGTTGCCCTTATTCAGCTTCCTGGGGTTGAGAAAACATTATTCGTTGTTAACCCTATCTTGAACCCTTCTATCTTATCTTCCACTATGGACAAACTGAAGCAGCTTATATCATGGAACATTTTATTAGTCATACAAGCCATTAAATGAAAATATGGGCTTTTAGTGTTATAAATCTGGTAGAGCAAACACAATGTCATGATTCATGGACAATATTTTCTGATTTTATGTGTGAAAAATATGCAGTATCCCAATTTATCTGCCTATGTGATTAGTTTCTTTCTTTCTTGAGTTTCTCAGTTAAACTTGACTCATCACCTAGATTAAAGCTAGGAGGTATCATATACTAGATAAATAAACTCATAAAATCTTAGATCTAAGTCTGTGCATTACATGTAAAATCTCTAGTATTTTATTACAACAGCTTGAATATATTAATTTATCAATATATTTTAGTTTAAGTCTACTGTTATTTAACATCTCTTGTTGACTCTTTCTCATAAACTTGAATGCTGAAAACAGAGGTATAGGTTTAACTAGTATAAGTTTGAAGAAAAACCTGTGAAAATATTCATACAGAGAACACCAGAAGAAGTTAACCATTCAGGGAAAAAGCAGAGTACACTTATGTAATCAATTAGGAGCAAATTGCAAAAGGTATCTCTAAATATATAGTATTGTGTTTTGCTTATTTCGGAATCAGATACGTTTGAATTCTCATCTGTTTCTTTATTTCTTAACATAGCCATGAATGTGGGTGGGTTTTGGTTTTGTTAGGAAGAGGATTTGACTACTGGTTTATGTATATACATAGCAACCAAGGAAATTCCATATCTCCAGTTCATGAAACAAGAATTTAAAGAAAAACTATTTGGAATGCAAGACATAGCATGGCCATACACTGCAAACCCTCCCTTCAGGTTAATATATAATTTTTCCATTAAAATATTCAAACATTGAGCCAGACATGTTTTGTTCCAGACATCTTTGTTTCACTTAGCATTCACTGAGGTTTAAAAGAACTCTAAGACCATATGGCTTGATCTATTTCCTTATTTCCAAAAAGAATATAAGTAAACCCCATGCTGATTTGCAACATGTCCTGCCACAGGTTTTAGGTTCCAGACCCTCTGTCCCCTGCTCCTCTTTTTTTCAATTTTGTGTGGTTCTTCATATAAGCTAGGTCATTCTGCTTATTTCTTAGTTTCTCACAGTTTGATCTTTGACAATAACTGTATCATAGCCTTCCTTTCTCTCCATCCATATTTTCATGGAAACACAAAAAACTCGGTACAAAGACATGGGGAAAGGACTCCTCATTCTCCATTGAAACCTTTTAACGTCATATCACTGTGGAAGAAAATGAAATTTTATCCCTGAAAACCCACAAATGACCAGGATATCTGAAAGCAAAGAATATGAAAAAGAAGGGGGAAGGGCCTCTGTTCCTTTTTCTCACTATTAAGGTTCCTGCAGACATAAAGATATTAACAACATTTGTGTGTTTATTTTAAGTGTCATGCCTCGAAGTCTGATCACAGAGGCAACTCCCTGGACTGCAGATATTATACATGCACATATTTAATTTCTTTTAATTTTTTAAATAGGAAAGCACAAGGTCACTACATATACAGAAAAATTACTACTAGAAAGTCCTCCTGACCTCCCAGGCAAAAGAGATTACTTTCCACAGGTATACAAAATAGCAGATCTCTTCTTTCCAGGATCGAGTAATAATGTGGTTCACTATCAGTAGATCAAAAACACTGTTCAAACCATTATGAGAGAGAAGATATAATGTCATTGACTTTTAGAAGAAGAGACGTTTAGAAGAGATGTTTGTTCCCAGGAACAATCTAATTGCTTGAAAAAGATGTAGTACTTTGGGGAAGCATTAAAACTCTCTTAGAAAGGATACACGTGGAGCACATTCCTTCCAATTAACACTAACTAGCTCAAAGCACACTAGAAGTCAAAGAAGGTATGGGAAATACACAGAACAGCAGTAGGGAAGAAAGGATGAGTGAAATCCCACCAAAGAAACCAAGAGATTAAAATGCAAAACAAGTTAAAAAAAAGAAAAAAAGAAAGAAAACAAAAAACCCCAAAGAAAACCACAATGCAAATTAAAAAAAAAAAAATTTGTTTCATCCTGCCAACAAAAGATTTTTTTTCTTTTTATGAGAATGAGAGAAAGTCCAGGACTACTTGGTACCTTAATACAAAGAAAGAAGATATAAATGAAAGGGCAATTTCTGGGCACTGATATAATCTGGAGGCTTGCAATATGGTATCATTTTTTAGGAAAGAATTCTGTGATATAAGCACCAAATATTTAGTATAAAACCCCTTTTTGAATGTCAGTACTACTGTGTCTGTGGTCTTTTCAATAAATTTCTGAGTGTCCTGCCACACTTCTATGGTTTTTTTTTACTATGACACTGAGCAGGTCAAATCATTACCACGTGTTTCAATTTTTCGTTTCAGACATGGCAGTCTCTTCCCTCTCTTGAGAAATGGGTTAATTGCTTTTGGGTGCAATATTGTAATAAATGAAAGTAGCGCTTAACTTGGACCCAACTTCAGAAAAGTGTTATCCCTCAATCAGAAGAGGCTCCCTCCAGAACAGTGGGGTTAGAAATGTTCATTCAGAAAAGAGAAGATCAATTATGAAGGATTATTTAAAAAACATATGAAAAAGCTCTCCTGGTCTATCTCTGCCTCATTTTATGTAGATTGTCTTCATATATGCTTTGATTTTGTCTTCTGTGTTTGTTAAGTACAGTTCTGTAGAGCTGTAGAGTTGTTAAGGAAACATCCCAGTCTGAGCAGTCACGAGACTGTCTATCAGTCACAGTTCCAAGGCCAGTGATTTTCACTGCTGGGACTAAAGCCTCTTCACAGTGGACAGCTCCAGTGAGCCCACGGGTGCCCCTCTTGATTCCCCACACACCCCACTCTCACACAGACAGGCCAGGCTTCCTTGTTGGACCAACCCTAAATTTCCCATGGCAGAGTTTCAGATGTCTCATTCCATAAACCAATTTACTGATAGTGCAGTAACACAGAAACAGCCTGAGCTGGTGCCTCCGAGGAAAGACCCCAACAAAGGAACCCCGGGGCTTTTATACCCTCACAGTCTACCTGATCCAAATCTTGCTCTTCCTCCGAGCCTCCGCTCCTGCTGTGTCCCTCAGTGGCACCACCGTCTTCATGCCCTTTGTTAAACAAAGGGTTGGCAGTTCACCAGTTCACAGCCTCTTGTCTCAGGCTTCCACACAGAGCTCAGCCTGCATCTCAATCTGCAGCTTGAACTACCGTTTGCAAACTGAGCTACCTGCTCCACCTGCATTCCCCAAAACTGTTTTCTTGAATAAGAATTTCCCGTGCTAGCCAACCCAAGATTATTAAAGTTGAAATGTATAATATGCCAGAATGGCAATATTTCAGAAAAAAAAAATCTTAATAAATGACTTCATTATGGCCATTGAATCCCCAGTAAAAATGGACGTGAAATTTGTTTCCTTATACTTTCAAACCTCTACAATGAAACTATTCCTGAAATCAAGTAGTAACAAGCATAGAAGGCTGGAAAAGTAGTTTCCATTCTCACCAAGGTAGCACGGTGACACCCAGTCCTGGATCATAAGAAAAAAATAAAACAGGCAAAAAACCGATTAGAGTCTGTCATGAGACTTTGGCCAGAAAGAGGCATGTTACACAGAAGAAAAATGTCTTTTACAAGACAAAGATATCAAGACATTCCATCAAAAATTGTTCACTAAAAGTGCCTGGATCTATGTCCCTAATGTTTATAAAACAAGAATCATTGAATTCTACATGAAGATACTCCAAAATAGCTCCAACACAGAAAGGAAAGATTTTATAGCAAAAACTGTATAGAAATCACAGGGCTATTTGACAGGAAAGAGATGAGTGAAATATGTTTCACCAATTCAAGTATAGCTGAAAATATGTTGCCTCCTTCTTGATTTAGAGTGAGGTGGATTATGACAGCATTCCTCACATCTTTAATCAATCTGCTTTTTTTAAGAAAATCACTCCATTACATCTTCAGTCAAAAACAATATTCAGTTGTTTCATTTTTCAGAATAAAATCAATGGTTGTGAAAATCAACTTCTCCTTGTATCCTTTTCATATATTTTATGAAGTTCCTTGAAAGACCTGAGCTAAAGCTGATTGCTATGACTGCATTTTAAGACATAACTTATAAAATTATCTTTCATATATTACAGGTGTTTTAACAGAAAACAAATTAAAACTGACATAACAAAACACACCAAAACAATTGTTTTCCAATATAGTCAGTAATTTTGCTGATTATTTTTTTGTTTTTTTAACCAGCATGTAGCATCCTTTTTATAACAAAAATATGAAAGAAAGGAGAAAAGGTGAGGAAGTAGGACCCAAAACTTCATTAATGTAACCAGGGGGAATGATTTTTTTGTTTTGTTTGAGAGAACATTTAAAACATTGGCTTTTTTTTTTCAATATGGTGAGTAGAAGGATGTTTACATGACTGTAAATGGCTATATTTGAACCCTTTTATTTCACATATAAACATTGTTCTACCTTTATTAGTATGAAACTGTCTATGGGACAACCCCTGACAAATGCAGTGTAAAGAGGCATCTTAACTTGCAATGGGTAGGGAGAGATGCTGGGGAGAGGAGGAAGAGACAGAGCACACCCAGTTGGGCAGTGCCTGCAACCCTCCCACTGGCATCACCGCCTTCCTCTGCAGCAAAGCCCCAGTATTTGTAGGTCTGCCTTAATAAACTCTGGTCTCACACTTTGTCTGTTGTACTCCTGGTATTGATTCTGCACACATACTTCACTGACTCTCAATTAATAAAGTGCCATTACTAAATCAATAAACTGTTTCAGTTCTGATTTTGTTTCAACTAAGTAAATGGAGCAGTTTATCTCGCAGAACACTTAGTTGTTTAGTTTTGATTTGTGTCATTTCTATTGTGTCCAGGAATTCCAATCAGAGGTACCATTTGGCTAGACATTAAAAACAGGGGAACAAACATGATTATCACTTTTCAAGTGCTTAAGAGTTTCAGGATTTCTTAAACTACTTTGCAATTTCAGAAATGCTGCTTTATTAACATTAATGTGATCAACGGATGTAAAAGACAGGAATCTTTCTTCTCTATGCTCATTTGATGTTATTCAGATAATTAACTATGTTTTATCTTATTTTCCATTTTTCAGTTGTGTTTATCAATATTTTAAGCATGTTAGAATTCCATACATATTTTTTACAATAGTTTCAACACAAAAATTAAATTCTTTATTAACTGCATTGAAACTCAATAAACATTCAGAACCTGACTTAACTTTACTGTTGCATTTAAAACTTACCACATGCATTTCCTTAAGTCTGCATTATCAATGCTTATTCTAAGATTTTTAATTGAGAAAAAAAGTTTAACCAAGAGACTAGCCTAGCCAAGACTTGCACATACAGACAAGTATAAGCTGCATGACTGCAAGTTCATTGTACAGAAGCATATATTTAAGAGTGGTGACAAGAGAAATCATACTTTTACACATTTCTTGGATAATAAATTGTAGCCACAATAAGGTATGCTATTACTTAACATAATGTAATTTTCCATTTCTCTCTCTCTGTGTTTACACTAAGAAGCCCTGATCAAGATCGTTACATTTTTTCTGACATATTAAGAACACAGAGCTAACATAATGCCTGTCCCCAGGAATCTGTAATTTTATTTCTGAGGCCTAAGCAGTCAAAGTCTTTAAGAAACAAACATTTAAATCTACTATTCTGAATCATAATTCAGAAATATTTCATCCTACTACACATACATCATTATCATTATCAGTGGATATGCCTTGAACTCCTTTTGTCCCAATCCAAGACTATTAAAACTAAGAAAATTTAATTACATGCAATAATAGTCAAACACTGTATTATTTATAATTCAATTATTGCTTCAAAGGCTTGAATTGCAAGCATTCATCCACTAATCTCGACATCTGTCCTACAAATTACACATCACTTTATGCAACTGTTGATCTTAAATACATGTGTTTTATCTTACACCTTTCCGCCTAGATTTTATGCCTATTAAATTGTAATGCTGGCACTGCCTCGCCACTTCCTAGAAAATTATGACACCTCTCCTTCAGGTTACAAATGTTGCAGAGAAATGACGTAAAAAGCAACCCTACACTCAGTTTCTTAGCACTTGGTTGTTTCTTAGTCCTTTTTGTTCACATGTGTTTCCATGGTCCACAATCCAAAAAGGAAACACTGTGTGAAGTACAGAGATTACACTGCAGACCGTGCTGCAGACCACAGTGAGGCAGCCTGTCCACCTGCAGTCTATGCAGGGTGCGGTGGAGCAGAGATCCACCTGGAGCCTGTGGAGGACCCCATTTGGCAGCAAGTGGATATGTCCTGCAGCCTGTGGAGGGCACACACAGAGCAGGCTCCTGACAGAAGCTGTGGTGTGTGGAGAGGAGCCACACTGGAGCAGCTTGTGAAGGTCTGTATCCCACAGGAGGGGCACCTCGCTGATGCAGGGGAAGAGGGTGAGGAGGAATGAGTGGTATGGAGAAGCTGCTGTGGATTGACCAGGACCCCATTCCCTCTACCCCTGCATTGCTAAGGGACACGAGGATATACAGGATTCAGAGTGAGGTTGAGCCTTGGAAGAAAGGAGTTGGGGGAAGTGTTTTAGGTTTTGACATGGTTTCTCACAATCCTACTCTTTTAGTTTGCAATACACTACATTATCAATCTCCAAATCAAGTTGCTTTTCCTGTAATGGTGACTGGTAAGTGGTCTCTCTGTCTCTCTAACCCTCTAAGTTTTGTCCTACCTGCCAGTCCGTCCTGTTGAGGAGAGAGAGTGAGTGAACATCTGGGTGGGAATTTGGCAGTCAGCTGTCCTTAAGACTGCATACTCTTATGTCTTTTGTTTGGGTACATCAACAAAATATGCTCCCATACTTATTTTTTGTGAAGATTTGGAAGCAGAAGCTGTCCTTTCACAGAGATACTCCAAGAATATGAAGAGAGAACTCTGTAAATTTCGTCTTGCATTCAGTAGAAAAAAACCCAGTTGGTATATTGTGTTTAAAATGTTTTAATTGATAAACATTGAATTTTATCTCTGTTAGCTAATCCAGTAAAACTGTATATATTTTCTCTAATATGTATTGGTCATATATATAGTTAATGGGATACAGAGCATCTTATGTATGAGTCTTACTCACTTGTGAACTTTATAAGCCAGAAGAAAGAAAACAGCAATATAAGAAGATTGAGGAGGGAGCATGGATCTAGTTTAAGAGATGGAAACAAGCATTGTGAAAGCGCCTCCATGAACAAAAAACTGACCCAAAGGCTCAAAAACGGTTGAAAACTTTTCTACTGCACTCTGGATATCTCAGAACAACAGAAAGTTTCCACCTCAGCAGAAAACGTAAAGCAAATGCCTGTATGATTTTATTTACTTCACAATATTTAGTATAATATTATGGACAATAGTTGTGATGAATAACATATTGGTTTCAAGTTAATGTTGCAAAACATTGTGGATCAGCTTCCAAGGCACTGAGGAAGAAGGTGTATTTCTGTTAACAGCAGAAATGGGTATTAACTGTAGATGAATAAAGGGAAGGATTCATTTGAAACTTAAATGACAAACCAAAATCAATAGTAAAATGTATTCACATATTTTCCTCATTGTGTATTGATTATAAAATCTAAGCTGTTGCTGCTCAACACAAATTAACTTCCATTTAGAAATGTAAAATAAATACAGCAAATAAGGGTATTGAAAAGAGAATTTTCAGTGATAAGTACAGCTCTTACATAGCTTTTTCAAAAGAGTTTGTTAGACCAGCTGCAGGCTGGATTACAAAATCTGAAATGAAAATTGAGCAAATCATAAGCAGATATACAAGAATATGGAAACTAAAAAATACTGTGAGACAGAGTAACTGCATATCAAATGGTACAGTTGGAATCCCTAGATGACACTACAGATAAATATGTACTAATGAAATTAGCTTATTTCCTCTATCATCGTAATTAATTTTTTTCAATTCACTTTCTAGAAATGGTGATGCCAGAACATTTTCTAGACTTTTTCATTCTTTCAGTGAACTGGTACTATTAAGTGTGGTTTAAATTTAAGATATATATATTTTGTGATATTAGAGTCGGTGGTACTGTAGAGCTTTCACAGAAGTGTTATTAAAGCACTGGACTGTATAAAGTACAGACCTGCTCTATAGATCAGTTGCTTGATGAAATATTTCAGGTTTTTAATTATTGTAATTACATAGATTGTTTAAGCCAATATGTGCTAAAATAAGGTGTCAAGAATGAAGTCTAAGACCATGATTCTTATCATTTATGTTTTTATGGATAGGAAATAAATATCTAAGGTAGTTATCCTAGGATACTTTCACAGTAAATAAAAAGGAACACAAACATACATAAAGTCAGCCTTAAATGTACTGTTCACATTTAAGTGTTTACCCAACTTTTTGATGCCTAAGTTAGATGGGATAAAGTCTATCAAAAATTAGTTCAAAGAATATACTCTAAAAATTAGGAATTCAGAATAAGGCAGAGCTTAAAATAATGTAAAATTAGGTGGAAAAGAATATTAAATATTAAACAAATGGTGCTAAACAGTAGAAACCAGTCACTAGGAAGAAGTAATGCAAATAGACTGAATCAGTGATGGGATTACAATACAGAAATTCTTTCATCAAAAGGCAATAACAGCATTCAGAGTAGGATAATGATGCTTGAAACTGGAAATTAAACGCTAATGGCCTGCATACCTAATCCTTGACCTCTCCTGCCACCCAAGCCAAAGCTCATATTCATGTACTCTATTACCATGTGTATCCTGTGGTCAGAGAGACATTGCTTTGATATTGTACAGTGCAGTGTAAGCTTTCATCTGTTCTGTATAATCACAGAGTTCTCCCTAATGATGTATTTACATAAAACATATTTCTAGCCTAATTTCAGTAGTGAAGTCAAGGAAAACTCTCAGAGAACCCATGCAAAACCTTAGAAGTTATTTTTGCTGATGATGGTAATGAATGTTTTATAATATAAATCTTGGATATTTTTGATTGTCTGGCTTTCCAAAATTGAAATGAATATGTATATGCATTTCTATTTCATGCTGTGCTGTTCTTAGCCTAATTGCATTTCTACTTTGACTTGACTTCTATTTCTGAAGCACTTAATAAAAAAAATGTATATATACACAAACAGGCATATATAGATATCTATATACACACACACTTTTCATACCAAAAGTTTTAGATAAAATGAATTCTACAAAGAAAAGATACTTGGTCCTTTACTGCTCACAATAAAAAACAAAAAAACAAAACCCAACCACACCAACCAACAAATATTAATGGCCTGCATGAAACAAAATATGATCATTCAATCATGTGTATGTAAAAACAAACACATCGTTGATTTTTGCACAGATTTCGAATTTTTTCTACTTGTTTTAAAAGGATTAAATTATTTAATTTACATATGAACAAAACATGATATTTTGACCTTGGTAAGAAGTCAGGAAGGAACAGATCTGTTAGTGATAGAAATTAGAGAGAGAAAGATTACACATCTAATAGTTCAGTAGTTCTAAAGAATTCTATTCTGTAAGAAAAATACATGCATAAAATTCTAGGTTATTAACATTATCAAGTCTTTAAGTTTGCAAAACTCTTTTGGAATAAAAAGTCAAAACCCAAAACCTAGTGCATTTCAACTGCAGAATGTCTAAAAAGTGCATTGGAAATCACATAGTGGAGACAAAAGAGTGAGGAATATCATTAGACCTTGAAAAAGTGGAAAAACAGGATACTAGAAAGAGAAGATGACAAAAGAGGATTAAAAAAAAAAAAAAGGAAAAAAGCCATAAAACATTTTAATGAATGTTGCTGTTTCTCTTACCCTGTATTGTTATCATGTTTCAAAACAGAAAAATTCCTTATTGGTTTAGAGAAAAATACCAGTAACAAGTTAATTGCATTAAATGAATTTGTAGAAATTCTTTCAAAGATCATTTATTTAAAAATAGTTTAAACTGTATGTCTTCTGTCAGTGAATGAATTTAACTACATATATGCAATCACACAAGTCCCATTGGAATTTGCAAATTTATTTTTTTCCTCCTTAGTCTTCTAGAATCATGAGTTCAAAAGAGAGCATTTCAATATCTGTACACAACCATCTGTTTTTAAATTAATTTCTGCAGTACTTTATACAATTAATTGTTTGCTTATCATTCAGAAGACACAGCAGCTTTAGGTTTGTGTATGAAAATTCTGTGGAGTGCCATTTATAACTCTTTAAATTTATAATTCCTGTAGACCATCAATAAACCAAATTCTATGCAACAGGTGTCCTTCAACTGGAAAATAGCAATTATTTTAAAACCTTTCTTATTTCAGAGGAAAAATGCAATACTCCTAATGAAGCAAATAGTTCTGTTTCTTTTCTATCCTCTTATTTTTCTTCTGAGTTGAATGTCAAAGAAGTAGGTCATCCAGAAAAATTAATAAAAGTTTAAATGTTGAGGATTGAGCTTTTCATCATTTCACTGGAAAAAAGGGCAGAATAATTTTAGGCATGAAGATGTAGCAGACATTACTCTTTCCATCATAAAGCTTTAAAAGTTCACTGAAGTTAAAAAAAAACAAAACATGAAGTGACCATAACAGAATGAAAGTGGTTTGCTGTATCTTCAGTGCATACCTTAAATTAAGATTGTACAATTGGTATTTCTTTTGTCAGTGGCACAAAGAAGACTATTCATAAATATACATGAACATACATATGTGTACACATATGCACACTTCCTATATATCTAATATAAGGTGTTTTTGATGTAGCAGAGCCTGCATTCAGACAGATATATATTAAGTTTATGGTCCAAAAATAACCCTCTTTACATTAACACACCAACCAACCATCAGATGTCAAGGCTGTACTTTTTCATTAAGCATATTACCAGGAAAAAAGTATTTCTTGGAAGACTATAGGTTACACTGAAAAATAAAAAAAAAAAAAAAGGAGAAGAAAGAAAAAGTGTTGTCATTTTTCTTTCAATGAACAATAGAATTCAAAATGAAAAATAATTTTGTACTTAATTTAATAAAGCATTTTTCATTAGAGACACAGAGTACAGCCAGTGGTGCTCATGAGAAGATTAAAACATTTTTCAGATTTAGAGGGTAGTTAGCCTAGAGAAACAGCCAATACTAGTGGAATGAAAACATCTTTCTTATTACAAACACAACTCATTACTAATTATTAGATACATTATTTTATCTGCTGTGAAACTCACAGTGACCTCACTGAGATGAGGCTTCTGTGTCTATTTGCAGAACTCTATATAAAACTTCCATTGCTTCCTATGCAGATTCACTTTGCATGATTTTAAATTGGCATTATTTACAAGATTGACCTGTATGCACATGGTAGGAAAAATGGTTGCAGTGAACTTATTTCCAAAAACAAACCCAAAGAAATTATACTTTTTATCACTTAGCGACTATGCAAAAAAATATTTTTTTCTCACATGCATATTCAGTGATTCAAAACCACAAATTTTTAATTAGTAGATACAATTACATACCTAAACTGTATCTTTAGTCACATCATTTAGTCACATAAGAAATATTTTAACCAATAACATCACTACTGAAGGATCTATAAAGCTAAATCATGATCACAACTCCTTTATCTTACTTATAATCATGGGTTCTTCTCACTTGTCCTCAGACATCTAAAAGCTCATTATGCTATCAGCAATTTTAAAAGCAGCTCTTCCTTTTCTATCCCATCATGTCAGATATATTTGTTAGAACACACCATCTTCTTTCTCTAGGAAGCAGATCAGAAGCCCAACTGACTATAGCAGACTAGATATTTAGATGGTTATATATTGATGAATGAATCCCAGCTCAAAATATACTCTTTTTTCAAGAAAGCTTATATGTAAAAAAATCATATCAGTAAATTCCTACTGTAGAATAGTCACAGTAGGCATTATGCCATGGTTTTGATGATAATATCATAGTACTCACTTATAAATAGCTAGGGGAACTGACAGCTTGAGAGAATACTCAGACCTACCCCTCCAGAGCCATCTCCACATCAGATGGGAACCGTGAGTGACTCAGGGGAAGGAGGCCTGTGCTGCTGTAATCTTTTTAATCTCTCTGCACCTGAATTGTTGGACCTTCGAAGAAAAGGGACTTAACATATCTTCACCTTGCAGCATCTGGGCAGCCAGAAACTTAGATAATAGAAATCTTTACTGTGCTTTTTTTGCTCTAAATTTAGCCACAAATATATTTGATCCAACAAACACTTAAGAGATATACATAGTTTTGCTCTCATCTGATTTAAACCTCTGGGAATCTTATCTAAAGAAAACATCTAAATGCTTTGATTATGTTGAATAAGGTGTCTGTTATTTTAGGAGCTAAATTTAAAAAATAAACTTTAATGTGCAGTTGCATAACATATAAACACATTGATACAGGAAATCCACATCTGCTGATATGCATAAACAGATGAAGTTATACTACAGAGTTAATCTTTGAGCTGCTAGAACTTGTGGAAAACAGTTGGATTCAATTCACAAATCATTGCTGTAGCACTAAACAATAAATAAACAAAAATTCATTTCATGGTATTTCAATTTTTATGTTATTGTACCATACAGACACAGTCTGTAGATTGCTATTACTTCTACTATAAAATTCGTAATATTACAGAGGTGACTGGTAGTGTGGATCTAGTTAAAGGTCTGCCAGTTTTTCCATTATAAACCTGTATTTTAAAGAGCTTGGAATTCCACTACAAAATCTTCTTGAGGTGATCATGTTGTAAACAACTTACACACTGAGAAACATGGGTACACCATGCACATATCTATGATTTTCAAAAGTAAATCTAAAAAAAAATAAAAGTGAGACAAAAGAATAAAGACCTGTATTCAATAGGAAACACATCTTGATGAAGTAACATTAAATGCCTGGATTTTTGTAGTTCAACTCATGCTGCAAAAAATTTTAGAAAATCAAAGTATATTCCTTTTTGTCTCTGTAGGAGAATCAGACAAGTCAGTAGTAACAGCACTGGTTGTGTAACAAACCATTAGGGAGACATCAGTAGATAAAGATGATTCCAAAATGTTTCTCATCCATCTTTCACCTACTCTGTTAGAAAAGGGAAGTTCTGTTGATTTTTTTCCACAACATTTTTATGACTTCCCACACTCCTTGCTCTTGTACATATATAGTGAGATAGAGGAACATAAATGTTAAAATGATAGACTTAGAAGTAGTGCGATCAAAAGCCAAAATTCCTTAGGAAATTCTGAAAATATTATTTAAAAATGGAATTCTGAATTCTATTCTGTTTAAATCCTTTTTAGGCAGAAACCTAAGTTTTTTTACTGAGACAAAGACAAAATACTAGTTTAATATTCTTCCTGACATCAAACTGCTGTAAAAATAAAGAAAACACTGAAATTTTTTTTTCTAGCTGTAGTGTTAATATATTGTTGGATTTTGTACTTCACAAGGACATGGAGGCTTTTATCTGTGTCGTGGTTTTGCTAGA
>WBMZ01016835.1:0-17987 GCA_013400975.1 Atrichornis clamosus | reverse complement strand
CCGCGCTCCGCACTGGTCCGGACCGGTGCTCCCAGTGCCGCGTGGGGCGGGGCCGCGGGGACCCCCACGGCACAGCGCGGCTGCTTCTGGGGTGTCATCACCTGCCCGTCACTGGGGATCAGGAGTGCGGGGGCCGCTGGGGCCGTACTGGTGGCACTGGTATTGCTGGGACTCCCCCGGCTGCGGGCGAGAAGCTCTCGGGTGAGCGAGGGAAGTGGGATCCCAAATTGAGCTCGGGGGAAATGCTGGAACCGCTAAAACTGAATAGGGGAAGGGAGTAGAACACCCAAAGTGCGGAGGGGCGGGGAGGAGTAGGGATTTGTGGGAACGATAGGAAAGGTGGAGGAAAGCGGGCAAGAGCAGGGGAAACGCAGGGTGGGACCCCCAGGCGGAGAACGGTGGAGGCTGGGGATTGGGGGAATGATGGGAGAGAGGGGAAGAAGGGTGTGGGACCCCAAATTGAGCTAGGTGGGAGCTGAACTCTGAACCAAGCACAAGCAGACTAGGACACCAAAACGAACAGGAAGTGGATGAGACCCCAAAACTGAGCGGTGGGAAGGCTGCGGATTGGGGGACGATGGGAAAGGAGCAGGAGAGAGAGGAAGAGAGGGGAAACGGGGTTGGAACCCCCCTAGCTGGGTGTGGAGGGAGGCTGGGGATTTGGGGAGTGATGGGAAAGGGATGGGAGAGGGGGAAAAAGGAGGGCCTGAGACCCCCAAATTGAGTGGGAGAGGGGTGTGGGAGCCTCAATCTAAGTAAGGGTAGCGGCTGGGAGCCCCAAACCGAGTGCAGGCACCCCCTGACTTGTATCCCTCCCCACGCAGGTGTGTTCCAGGAGATGGGAAAGATGAAATGTCACTTCCTGAATGGCACCGGCCCGGTGACGTTCATGAACAGGCTCATCTACAATCGGCAGCAGTAAGTGCACTTTGACAGCGATGGGGGGCACTACGTGGGAGGCACTCCCTTTGGTGAACGAGTTGACAGGAACTGTAACAGCCGGCCGGAATTCCTGGAGCGGATACAGGCTGCAGTGGACCGGTGCCGGTACAACTACGGGGGTCTCGCCCCCTTCCTCCTGAACCGGAGAGGTGAGTGTGTGGCAGAGCGTGTCCCTTTGTCCCTTCCCCTGAGAACGACCCTCGAGCCCCTCAAAACCTTCCTAGAAATGTCCTGCAACACCTCACCCCTCCTTGTGCCCATCCCCGTGGCCTCCTGCCCTCCCCGTGCCCACCTCATACCCCTCGCCCCACTCTGTGCCCATCCCCATGGTCTCTTACCCCATCCGAAGTCTCTCTCCCCTCTCCCAGTGCCTTCTGGGGCTCTCCCCATCCATCCCTGTCAATCCCAGTCTGTCCACTCTCTCCCAGTACCCTTCCGTTTGTTCACCTCGGCCGTGCCCTGGAGCGCTCAGCCCCGCGTCCAATCAGAGCGCGCTTCACTGATGACTCATTAGTTGCCAGGCAGACCGGCAGCGCCCAGCGCCACAGGGCCCTCGTCCTCCCAGTTCATTTCCAGTCCCTCCCAATCTCTTCCAGTCCATTCCCAGTGCCCCCAGCCCTCTTCCCCCTCTCCCAGTGTCCTCATAGTCCATTCCAAGTCCCTTCTAGTCCCTCCCAGACCATTCCCAGCCTCTCCCAGTCCATTTCCAGTGCCTCCCCACCCCATTCCCTTCTCTCCTAGTACCGTCCCAGTTCATGCCAGTCTCCACGCTTTCTCCCGGTGCCTCCCAGCGTGTCCATCTTGCTCGTACTGTCGAGCTCCCAGCCCGGCCCCGGCCGCCTGCTCTGCTCCGTGCTGGATTTCTCCCCTGCCCAGGGGCGGCTGAGGGGGTTCCAGGGCGGGTGGAGCTCATGGGGAACATGGTGGCCACTGACGTGGTCCCCAGCGGGGACTGGACCTACCAGCTCCTGGTGCTGCTGGAAACCCCCCCATGCGTGGGGTCACCTCCAGCTGCCAGGTGGGGCCCGTCAGCCTGGAGCACCCCCTGAGCCGGCACTGGGGTACGGCCCGGCCCCCACAGAGTGGGAGGGGGGCTCCACCCTAATTCTCCCATTATGACCCCCCTCCCTGAATGGAATGTGTTTGGGGTGGTCTTGGGGGGCTGTTAGGCTCAGTGGGGGATTTGACATGTGCTAGTGGGGGCTAAGAGAGGGTTTGGAGGGTTCTGAGGGGGCCTGGGAAGGGGTTTGGTAGGTCCTGGGTAGGGCTGTTGGTCCATTAGGGGGGTCTCTAGGATGATCCTGGGGGAGCTGGAAGGGAGTTTAGGGGGATTCTGAGTGAGGTATGTGGGGCTTTGGGAGAGTCCTGGGAGGGCTGTGGGGTGATTTTGGGGGGTTCTGTGGAGAGGCTGGGAGGGTGTTTGGAGGGTCCTGGAGGGTCATGGGGGCAACTGGGAGAGAGTTTGGGGCTCCTGGGGGCTTTTGTGGGACTGTGAGGTGGTTTTAAGGGTCCTGGGGTGAGCTGAGAGATGGTTTAGGGGATTCTGGAGGGTTTGTGAGGGTGCTGACTCCCCACTCTGACCCTCCTGACCCCCAGAGATGCTGCCAGATGCTGCCTGCAGCAAGATGCTGAAGGGGGTCGGGGGCATCATGTTAGGATTCATCTTCCTGACGCTGGGGCTCAGCTTCTACCTGCGTGAGAAGGTGAGGGGGTTTTGGGGCTGGGAGTCCTCTGGGGGTCCCCAGCGCTCATGGGGGTCTCTGTGTTTCAGGGCACTGCATTCCCCAGGCTGCAGGGAATGGCCATGACCCCCCTGCCCTGGGCAGGCTGGGGCTTCCCTCTGCTCCCTGGGTGTCGTGGCCACAGTAGATTTGTCCTCCCCCAGGGATGGGACCCCACCAAACCAGTGTCACCCCCTTTTCTCTCCCCACAGGACTCCTGTGCTCCTGCTGCAGCCTCAGCCCCTCACTGTCCCCTCTGGCCCAGCCCAGAGCTCCCTGTCCCTAATCCCGCTGTGTTCCCCTGCTCTGGCTCCATCCTCACAGCCAAGCCAGAGCCCCCCATCCCATCTTTGCACCCCACAGTCCCCGTGCCCCATCTTGTGACCCCCATCCCAGCCTCACCAGTGCTCCCTGAACTCCCTGTACACCCCCAGCCCGGGGATCTATCTCCCTGTATTCTGGGGGCTTTGGAGCAGCGGTAAAGGAGTTTGTAGGGGTCCTGGCACTCCCAAATCTGTGTCATCAGTTCTTCTGCACCCTTGGTGACATGATTGGGGTGAAACAGGGTGACTGATGGGCTTTGAGGGGGTTTGGGGGTGATCCTGGGGGAGCTGTGAGGGAGTTTGGGGGGCTGGAGGGGGAGCTGTAAGGCTGTGGAGGGCTTTGAAATCTCTCTGTTCCCTGAGCCTTGATGGGTCTGGGCCAAGATGGAGGCACTGCTGCGTGAGCGGGAGCAGCACCAGTGCCAGGTGGAGCATGCCGAAATGCTGGAGTCTGGGATCTTTGCCTAGGGTAAGGCTGGAAATGGGGAATTGGGGAACGAGGAATTTGGGAATGTGAAGCAGCAGGATGGGGGTTCCCCTCCCCCTCCTCACCGTCTTGAACTTCCTAGAGCTGGAATTGAGCCAGAATCTCATCCTAGTGAAGGTCACTGTGTCCCTCATTGCTGCTGTCATGATCCTCATTGGATTCGGCCTTTGGAAGCTCTGACCTGGTGACCCATGGGATGGGCATTGGGAATGGGCATGGATCCACCTGGCAGTGTTCCAGGGATCCCAAGCCACGGGTGCTGATCACACTTTATTTCCATATGGAAAAGGGAGAGGAATGGATACAATGCAGTGGCCAATGAGTATCAGTGGCAGATCTAGCTCTGGAAACCCTCCATGCTGATGAATCCCAATGTGTGCTCTGTGCTGGAATCTCATGGATCTTCTCATTCTGCAGAAATGGGCACAGAAGCCAATTGCTCAACCACAGGTACAGAGAAGGATCCATGTGGGATTCCAGAACAGAAATGGGGCAGGATTCCAGATCAGGGCACAATTCCAGAGTGGGATCAAGTAGAATTCTAGAGTGTATTGGGGTTGGATTCCAGAGCAGGATCAGGTGGGATTCTGTAGTGGGATTGGGGTGGGATTCCAAAGCAGATCAGGCTGTATTGATGGAGCAGGATTGGGGTGGGACGGATGCAGTGGTATCTGGTGGGATTCTGGAGCAGTTCCTGCTCTCTGTGGGCTCTGCAGCCAGATCCATCCTGTAGGATGGGGACTGGTAAAGGGTGATGCTGTCCTCCACTCTCATCCTGGCAGGAATCACCACTTGAGCAGTCCATGGAGCCAGATCCAGCCCCTTCCCTCTCCCTTGGGGAGGGCGGGAGTTGCTGTCAGAGCTCATCCTGCTGCTCCCACCCACCCTGGCTCTGCAGCAGGTTTTCCCGATGGACTGACTTCCTGTTTTCCCATGTTTTAAAGACAAGAACAACAATTAGTTCAAATGTTTTAATTTTGGTGTGAAAATATCCTGCTTTGGGCAATAAATCCCAGTTCACTCCTCTAGTGTCCAGTAGTTCCTCTCTGGGAACCAGGAATGGGAATGGGGACATGGGGGACTGAGATGAGGATGGTGGGGATAGGAATGGGGGACACTGGAAGAGGACTGGGGACAACAGGAGCTGGGGATGGGGACAGCAGTAGTAGGATGGGGATATGACACCCACACCCAGCTCCATCCCCTGGGATTTATTTCCCACTTTGTGTTCTGTGTCCAGGAGCAGAGACATGGGGGATGTGGGGAGCAGGAATCATGGCGACATGGTGGGGCTTGGATACAGGTGATCAGGGCATGGGGGACACAGGGAAGGACATAGGGGACATGGCAAGTGGAGATCCAGGGGACACAGAGATCCAGGGAACGTGGGGACCTGGGGGGCAATGGTAGGGACATGTGGGACACAGGGACCAGACGGACACAGGGAGCTGGGATTCAGGGGATGTGGGGATGAGGGATCGACAGTACACTGCAACTGGGGATACTAGGGACAGGGATGGAGCCACCAGGAGCCAGCTGGGGACACACACACCAGGAATGGTAACACCAAGAATGGGGACACTGGGGCTGATTACTCCCTGCCAGCCGCAGCTCCCTCCCTGCTGCCCATCCCAGGGACCTCGGGCCGCCCGGTCCTGCCTCTGCCAAGGAGCAGGCGGCTGTAGGCCCCGCAGCGTTCCCGCAGCTCCAGCGGTGTTCCTGTCTCCACCACGGCCCCGCGCTCCAGCACCACGAGGCGATCGGCCACATCCAGCACCCGCAGCCGGTGGGACACGACCAGCACGGTCCGGGCAAGCCCAGTGCGCAACCAGCGCTGTGCCTGGGGCCAGAGAAATTTCATCCCATCCCATCCCATCCCATCCCATCCCATCCCATCCCATCCCATCCCATCCCATCCCATCCCATCCCATCCCATCTGAGCCAGTCCTACCCAGTTCCACCTGATCCCACCCAATCCCAACCATCCAATCCAATCCCACCCCACCTCACCCCTTTCCTCTCAGTCCCAGCTCATCCCCATCATCCCATCTCCCTATTCTCAATGCCATCCCTATGTCCCTTCTCATCCCATCCCACTACCCTAACCCTTCCCATCCCATTCCATGTCTCTGTCCTCATCCCAACCACCTCCATTCCCACCCCATCCCATCTCTTTGTCTTCATCCCTTCACCCTACCTTCCTACCATCCCACACCCCTGATCTCCATCCCATCCTCACCATTTCCATCCCCTCCCATCCCATCCCATCCCATCCCATCCCATCCCATCCCATCCCATCATTTCCCCACCTTGTTGATCCCATCCAATTCCTCTATCTTCATCACATCATTCCCACCCATCCCACTATCACTTATTCCCATCATCCCATCTCTTCAGTCTCCATCCCACCATCCCATCCCATTTCCTTGTCTACCATCCCCGTCTTCCAGTCCCATCCCACCATAGCATCCCAGCCATCCCCTCCCTCCATTCCTACCCCATCCCACTCAATCCCACCCAATCCCCCTCCTTCACCCCTACTCACCGCCCCCTCGTCTCCGTCATCCAGCGCCTCGTCAAGGATGAGGACGGCCGGACGCCGGAGCAGGGCCCGGGCCAGGGCCACGCGGCGCCGCTCCCCCGCTGCCAGCTGCCCCCCACGCTCCCCCACCTCTGTGGGGGGTCCCACAGGATCAGCGGCATCCAGCCCTGAGGTTCCCCCCACTCCTCCCCATCCCTTGTGCTCCCCCAGCTCTGTGGGGGCATCCTGGGATCAGTGGGATCCCAGCCCAAGAAGTCCTCCCAACTTCCCCTACCCCCCGCACTCCCTCACCTCTGTGGGAGCAGTCCCATGGGATCAGTGGGATCCAACCTTGGGGATCCAACCTAGGGGATCCACCATCAGCCACCCACCACACTCCCCCACCTCTGCCAGAGGATTCTGGGACCAGCAGGATCTGTCCCAGTGGTGCCCCATCCCCCCAGCTCTCACCAGTATTCCAACCCCAGGATGAAGCCTCTGGCCCCAGGATTCCCTTGCAATCCCCCCAGCTCTCACCAGTGTCCCAGCCCTGCTCCAGCCCTTGGATGAAGTCCATGGCTCCGGCAGCAGCAGCAGCTTCCAGCAGCTCCGACTCTTTGCAGTGCTCCAGCCCCAGCACAATGTTCTCACGGATTGTTCCAGAAAACAGGACAGGATCCTGCTCCACCAGCACCACCTGCCCCACCCCAAGCCCTGTGACACTGTCTTGACTCTTGGTGTCTTCATCCCTACTCCATGGTGCCATCCCACTTTGGTCCCCGCAATTTCCATCCCTAATCCCACTGTTCCCATCCCTGTCCCCAGTGTCCCCATCCCTGATTTCCCACTTTCCCCATCCCCATCCCTGATATCCTCATCCCATTTTCCCCCATCCTATTTCCCCATTACTGTTCCTGCGGTCTCTATCCCACCTTAGTGTCCCCATACTGATCCCTAGTACCCTCATCCCATTTCCTGTTGTCCCCATTGTGCTTTAGTGTCCCCATTCCTGCTCCTGGTGTCCCCACCCCTGTCTCCCAAGTCCCAAGTCCCTTTCAGTGTCCCCCTCCCTGTCCCCATTGTGCCCATCCCATTCTCAGTGTTCCCAGTGTCTCCACTGTCCCCACCTTCCGGTGCAGGTACTGGTGTTCGTATTCTGGCAGTGGGATCCCATCCAGTAGTACCCTCCCACTCCCGGGATCCCGCAGCCGCTCCAGCAATGCCACGGCCGTGCTCTTCCCACTTCCATTGGGCCCCGCCAGAGCTGTCACCTCCCCGGAACGCACCTCGAAGGATACGTCCTGCGGGATGGGGATGGGTGATGCCAGAATTACTACCCCTGGGAATCCCACCCTCCCTGGAATGTGCTCCAAAGGACACATCCTGGGGGATGGACAGGATGACACAGAAATTCCTACCCCAGGAATGCGCAACCCTCCCCTGGATCTGTCACGAAGGACTTGTCACTTGACTTCCCACTCCTGGGAAAGCCCCACCTACCCCCAGACCCACCTTCAACACAGGGCACTCTGGATTCCCAGGATATCTGAAGGAGACCTCCTGGAAAGTGACATGGCCCTGAAGCTCGGGGGGCTCCCGTGTCCCCCTGACATCCCCTGTGGGTTCCCGATCCAGGTATTCCCAAATTTTGTGTCCAGCAGCCGCGTTGGTCAGGAATTCATTGAAGCCATGGAGCAGCACCTGGGAAGAGGGAAGGGGGTGGCATTGGGATGAACAGAAACAGAGATGGATGGATGGATATGTGGATTCTGTGGGATCACCTGGACATGGCTGCCGACTGTGTCCTGGTACAGCAGGAAGGTGACAAGGACTCCAGGTGTGATGGTTCCATTACGGAGCTGCTGGTGGCTGCGGAAGAGCACCAGAACCCGGATGGTCAGCTGGAGCATCTGGGGGTAGGAACAAGAATATTGGTGTCCCCATCCCACTCCTGGTGTCCCCATTCCTGGTACCCCCATCCTGCTCCTGGTGTCCCCATTCCTGATGTCCTCATCCCGCTCCTGGTGTCCTCATTCCAGTCCTGGTGTCCCTAGCCTGGTCCTGGTGCCTCCATTCCCCTTCCCAGTATCCCCATTCCCAGTGGCCCCATAACTGCTCCTGGTGTCCCCACCCCTGACCCCAGTGTCCCCATTTCCATTCCTAGTGTCCCCATTCCTGATCCAGATGTTCCCAACCCTTGTCTCTGTGTCCCCATCCTGCTTCTGATGACACCATTCCCATTCCTGGTGTGCCCATTCCTGTTCCCAGTGTCCCCATCTCAGCTGCTGGTTTCCCATTCCTGGTCCCAGTGTCCTCATTTCTAGTATCCCCATTTCCAGTGTCCTCATCTCTGATCCTGGTGTCCCTGTTTCTGGTGTCCCCATTCCCAGTCCTGGTTCCCCCTGACCCTGTGAATGAGGGTGAAGAGTGCCAGCTCCAGCTCCATCTGCTCCTTCAGCCTCAGCTCCTTGGCCAGGTTCTGGCTATGCTGTTTCTCCTCCTCCTCCTCTGCCGAGAAGATCCGGATTGTCTCAATGGCAGCAA
This sequence comes from Atrichornis clamosus, assembly GCA_013400975.1. Taxonomy (NCBI): domain Eukaryota; kingdom Metazoa; phylum Chordata; class Aves; order Passeriformes; family Menuridae; genus Atrichornis; species Atrichornis clamosus. Next base: position 9,449 of record WBMZ01016835.1, on the reverse strand, counting down.
CAGATTCCTGCACCCCCGAGGCTGTCCGGGCAGATGCTTCCAGCATAGATCGCTGCAGTGCCTGCGACAACACCAGGGTGTCCCCAACCTTCCCAGGCCACCTTCCTGGCCTACCAACCCCATCCCATCCCCAGCATTCCCATCCCACCACATCCACTGCACTCCCACCATCCCACATCCCTCTCCCATCCCCACCATCCTGTCCCATCTCCCAGTCCTCATTCCACCATCCCTATCCCCATTGTCTCATCCTGTCCATACCATTCTGATTCCCAACATCCCATTTGTCTTGTCACCATCCCCAGTCCCATCCCTCTGGTTCCCACCCAGCCATCTCCTTACAACCCATCTCTCTGTTTTACCCCCCATTCCATTCCATTCCATTCCATTCCATCCTATCCTTTTCTCATTCCATCCTGTTCCCACCATTCCATCTCCACTATTCCATCCTGTTCTTTCCCCATCATCTCACCTTATCTCATTCTTCTGTCCCCATTGCACCATTCCCATCTCCACCATTCCATTCTGTCCCCATCCCAGCATTCCCACCATCCAATCCCCACCATTCTATTCACCTGGTCCCCATCCCATCTCACCATTCCCATCTCCATCGTCTCATCCTTTCCATTCCCCAGCACCCTCATCCCCACCATCCCATTTCCCTGGCCCCCATCCCACCTCCACCATTCCCACCCCATTATCCCACCTCTGTGTCTCACTCCCACCCCTTGCCTCCTGTGTTCCTGACCTGTCTCCGGGCACTGTAGATGCGGCGGGTGGCGACTTCCAGGGGCAGCTCCAACAGCGCCAGCAGCGCCAGCCCTGGCGCCAGCCCCACCATGGCCGCTCCCACCACCAGCGCCATTACCAGGCTCCGGAACACCAGGTTGGCTCCACTCGGCACCGCCATGGACACCCGTGGCACTTCCTTGGAAAACTGCACCAAGAGCTCAGCTGCAGGGCGGAAAAGGAGGTTGGGATGGTGGGGGGTGGGGACGGGGTGAGGTGGTGGGATGGGGACCAGGGGGATGGGATGATGGGAATGGGTATGGAGATGGTCAGGGTGGGATGGGATGGCACAGTGGAGATGGGATGGTGGGAATGGAGATGATGGGATGGGACGGTAGAGACAGGATGTGGTGGTGTGATGAAGTTCAGGAGATTGAATGGGATGGTGGGATGCAAAGGGGAATTATGGAGACAGGATGGTGGGAAGAGATAACAGATGGGTGGAGTAAGATGAGATGGGGACTGGGAGGACAGGGTGGCAGAAATGGGGATCATGGGAACAGGAATGGTGGGAATGGGTTGATGAGGATGGCATAGTGGGAATGGGATGGTATGGATGAAGGTGAGAAGATGGGATGGGATGGAGATATGGGAATAACGGGGATGGGACAGTAGACAGAATGGGATGGTGGGATTGGGACAGGATGGAACAGTGGGGATGGAGTGGTAGAATAAGGCCAGAAAGAGGGGATAGGATGGAATGGGATGGGATGGTGGGAATGGGGGGGATGGAATGCTGGGATGGGATAACAGACAAGTGGGCTAGGATGAGATGGGGACTGGGGGGTGGGATGGTGGGAATGGGGACGGTATGGACAGGAGGGGATGCTGGGATGGGGTCTAGGGTGACAGGATAGGTGGGATGGGATGAGACAGGTGGGCCAGGCCGTGCCCCATTACCTGCCGGTGTCCCCTGGAAAAAGTCCAGATCTTGGTGCACCAGGTGGGAGAAGAGACGGAGGCTCAGGCTCTGACGGAGACGCGCTCCCAACACCAGAAAGAGCCACCCACGGCACCCGGAGAACAGCACACTTGGGGGACATGGGGACTGAGTGACACCAGAGACATTGGGGACAGAGGGACATAGGGACAGGCCTCGGGAATGCCACAACCCACCTGGCAGCTTCGACGGCTGCCACCATCCCAACGGCTCCAGCAGTGAGTCCATCCCCAGTCCCGATGGCATCCAGCACCTTCCCGGTGACATATGGTCCTGCCGTCTCCCCTGAGTGTCACCGAGACCGTGTCACTGCAGGTGTGGCCACTGACACGGGGAGACCCTGATTTGAGGTGGCAGGACCTGATCTGGGGAGTCAGGATCTGATTTTGGGCAGGCAGGACCTAATTTGGGGGGGTCAGGACACGGTTTGGGTGGGAGACAATTTTGAGGGGTCAGGACCCAATCTTGGGATTTCAGTGTCCAATTTAGAGGTTTCAGACCCAATTTAGGGAGTCAATATCCATTTTTGAGGGTTCAGCACACAATTTTAGGGGTCAGGGCCCAAAAACAGGAGATCGGGACCCAATGACTTAGGAGTCAACATCCACTTTTGGGCATCACACCCTAAGTTTGAGGGTCAGCACCCAGTTCTGGGGAGTCAACACTCAAGTTTGCAGGATCAGAACCTGATTTGGAGGGCAAGCACCCAATTTTGTGTGGTCAGCACCCAGCTAAAGGGGTCAGCTCCCATTTTAGCAGGGCATCATCACTCACTTTTAGGGTGGTCACCACCCAATTTAGGGGCTCAGCACCCAATTGGAGCTGCAGGACCCAAACATGGGTGGTCAGTGCCTGTCCCCATGTGTCCCACCCCCCAAGTGCCATCACCCACCTATGGCTGCTAGCACGAGGCACAGGAAGGCAGCTCCAAGGAAGTTTCGCTCCTCCCAGGTCAGCGCCAGAACGCGCCAGACAGTGCCAGGAGCCTTGGGAACACTTCTGAGAGCCTCGGGAACGTTGCTGGGGGTCTTGGGGATGCCGCCAGGGGTTGGGGACGCTGCCCAGACCAGCAGAGCCAGTGCGGTAGCCATGTGGGTGACCCCGAGCCAGGCAGGCGCAGCAGCCACCAAGAGCCCCAGCCCGGCCCCTGGCAGCCCCAGCAGGTGCCGGAAGGTTCCGAAGGCCGCAGGGGTGGCAGCAGCGGTGACAGCAGCCGCGGTGGCTTCGGGGGGACGGCGCAGGGGCAGCAGCCACGTGGCCGCAGCCAGGACTGGCAGGCGCAGGGCGGCTTCGAGCCAGGCGCCCGCCACCCCCAGCGGCGCCAGCACCGGCACCAGCGGCGCCAGTAACACCAGTGCCAGCGCGTCGGCCACCAGCAGGAGCCCAGGCAGAAAGGTGGCAAGTGGCAGGATCATGGCAGGACCAGGACAGACCAGTGCTGCCAGTGCGGCTCCCAGGGTCGGATCAGCAGCCTGTGAACTCACCAATTAATACCAGTTAGGATTGGGATGCTCCCCAGTTCAAACCAGTACTCCCAGTCTAGGCTAGAGTGCTCCCAGTCCAGCCTCCTGAGCTCAGCAGTCCACACCAGTTCTCCTAGTCCAGACGAGGCACTCCCCAGTCCAACCAGTGCTCCCAGTCCAGCCTGAGGGACTCCCCAGTCCAGACGAGGTGCCCCCCTCCTCCCCAGTGCTCCCACTTCAGCTCCCCAGTACCTCCCAGAACGATCCGTTAAGGTTTCGTTTTTGAGGCCCCGCCCACTCCTGCTCTGTCCCCGCCCCTTCCCCGCCCGGACCCCGCCCCCTCGTGGCACCGCCCCATCCGCTCCGCAACCTGCTCCGGCTCCCTCTGCCTGGCAACCGATGATGTCACCACTACGGTGACCAATCAAGGACGCTTGTTCACGGTGTGGGCGGGGCATGCTGGGATTGCAGGGGATTCCCGCCGGCCCGGTCCGGCCCCGCCCTCTGCGCGCCTTTTGATTTTTCCGGGAAACGGCGGCGGTTTGTGGAAAGGGAGCGGGACGGACTGGGGCGGGATTAGTCACACCGGAATACACGGGGTGCAGGATCCATTGTGACCCACCTGAACCAGTCGGGAGCGGAACTGGGACCGACCGAGACCCACTGTGTGACACCGAGAGCAGAACCAGGAGTCAACGGGACCCATCAGAACCCACCGAGTCAGAAACAGAAAGCAGAACCAGAGCCCACCAGGACCCACCGGTCCCTCAGACGTCGATGTTGTCCCCCACCACACGCCGTCTCCTGGCCCTGCTGGGCCCCGAGCATGGGCGCTGGGCGCTGGTGGGGGGACTGATGGCGGCCTCGGCTCTCGGTACGGGGGGACCCCGATTTTGGGAGGCAGGACCCCTTTGGGGGGCGTCGGGACTTGATTGAGAGTGTCGGGACCCATTTGTGGGGGGCGTAACCCGGTTGGGGTGGGAAGCAGCACCTGTTTGGGGAAGTGGGACCTGTTGAGGGGCAAGCAGGACCCGATGGAGGGGGGCAAGGCCCAATTTGAGGAGTCAGGACCCAATCTGAGGGAGGCAGGATCCGATTCAGGGGTAGTATGCATCCAATTTTGGGAGTCGGGATCCAATTTGGGGGCTCAGTACACAATTTTGGGAGTGGTCAGGACCCAATTTTTGGGCCTCAGCCCACAATTTGGAGGTCACCACCCAGTTTAGGGGCCCCCCGCCTTGGCGCTGTGTCCCTGCAGGTGAGGTGGCTGCCCCGTACTTCACAGGCCGTGTCACTGACCGGGTGACACAGGACGATGCGGCGGCAGCCGTGTGGCCCTTGGTGCTGCTCGGTCTTGGCAGGTGAGTGACACTGGGGCCACAAGGACACCCCGAGGTGCCGGTGACCCTGCGCCCCCTGACCCTGCTGTCCCCGCAGTGCCATCACCGAGCTGGCCTGTGACAGCATGGCGGCTGTGGCGCTGACGCGGGCGCGAGACCGGCTCCAGTGCAACGCGGTGGCCGCGGTGCTGCGCGGGGATGTGCCTGGGCCGGGGGGAAGCCTGGGGGACACGCCGGCCATGGTGGCTGCACGGGTGACCGAGGATGCCGATGCAGCACACTCGGCATTGGCCGATGCACTGGTGCCAGGGCTGTGGGCGCTGACACGGGCCGGGGCACTGCTGGCCACGGTGGCCTGGCTGTCCCCAGTGCTGGCCCTGCTCACCCTCCTGGCACTGCCCCTCCTCCTGCTGCTGCCACACGCTGTGGGGTGCATCCAGCAGGTACCAGGGGAACGTGGGGTATCGGGGGCCCTTGTCACCTCCTTGTCCCCAGTGTCACTTCCCTGGGCCCCTTATCGCTTCCCTGTCCCTAGTGTAACTTCCCTGCACCCTTTGTTCCCTCTCTGTGCCCCATGTCATCTCCCTGTGCCCAGTGTCACTTCCCTGGGTCCCTTATCCCCTGCCTGCACACTGGGTCCTCTTCAAGTCCTTTCTATCCCCTCCCTGTGCCTGCTGTCACCTCCCCATGCTCACTGTCACCTTCTCTTGTCCCCTGTCCTCTCCCTGTCCCCCCACTCTCCATCCCCTGGTGACCTCAAGGTGACGTCCCTGTCCCCAGGGTGATGCGCTGTCCCTTGTGTGCCCCCATGACCCCATGGTGACCCTGCAGTGACCCCAGTGTAACCCCCTTGTTCCTTCCGTGACCCTACGGTGACCCTGTGGTGACTCCTCTGCCCCCCTCCATCCACTCTGTGTTCCCTCATCCCTGTGGTGACCCCCCAGTGTCCTCATGATGACCCTCTTGGGGGGTCACTGTGACCCCAGGGGAACCTCCTGTCTCCTGTGTCCCCAGGGCCTGGCACGGCAGGTGCAGGCGGCGCAGGCCAGTGCCACTGCAGTGACCCTGGAGTCTCTGAGGGCCATGGGGACTGTCCGGGCCTTTGGGCACGAGGCTGGTGTCACCGCGCGTGTCCGGCAGCGCCTCAGCCAGGGCTACCAGCTGGAACGGAGGGAGGCACTGGCCTACGGGGCTGGGCGCTGGGCCAGCGGGGTATGGGGACATGGGGACCCTGGGGGGACATGGGGATGAGGAACAGTGGTGTGGGAATGGGGGACATGTTCACTCAGGGCTGGGGGATAAGGGTACATTGTGACAGGGGGCTTGGAGACACTGGGACATGGTGGTATTGGAATAGGCGACATGACAGCAGGGGACTGGGGAACCTTGGATGTGGTGGCACAGGGAGAAGGACATGGGAACAGGGGATATGGGGATACAGGGATGGGTGGCACAGGAGTGGGAGATGTGGTGACAGGGGCTGGAGGACACAGGGACACAGTGACAAAGGACTGGGGTACGTGGGGACACAGTGGCATGGGGGTGGGTGACACAGGGCTGTGGGATGTGGTGGCGTGGGGATGAAGGGATGTGAGGACATGGTAGAGTGGGGATGGGGCAAAATAGGCGTGGGGACGTGGGGACGTGATGGCACAGCAACAGGGGACAGGGGACATGGTGGCTGGGGATGAGGGACATGGGGATGGGGGACATGGGGAAGGAAACATGCTGGCATGGGGCTGGGGAACACAATGACAGGGGACTGGAGCGTCCCTGTGTCCCCAGTTCCCGGCTCTGGCCCAGAAGCTGGCGCTGCTCCTCAGTGGGGGGCACTTGGTGGCCGCAGGGACTGTCACTCCTGGGGAACTGGTCACCATCCTCATGTGCCACCTGCACTTCACCAGGGCTGCAGAGGTGATGAGCTTGTCCCCTACATGTCCCTCTCCTGTCCCCAACCTGTCCCCAACCCCATTCCACATGTCACCGTGTCCTGCTGTGTCCCCCCACCATGTCCCCATGTCTCCACATCCTCTCAGTGATGTCTCCATGTCTTCCTGGCCATGTTCTCGTCCCTGTTCCCTGTGTCTGCACTCCCTCCCTGTTGTGTCCCCTCTGTGTTCCCAAGTGCTCCTCACCATGTCCCTGTGTTCCTTCAGTGTGTCCCATTGTGCACCTGCCACGTGCCCACCAGGTCCATACATCCCCATCCATGTCCTTAGGCCCTGCCATACTCTCTCCATGTCATTTCACATTTTCATGTGTCCTCCCCATGTGCCTCATGTCCCCAATGTCCCCAGGCTTTGCTCTTGTACCTCCCAACCCTGGCCAAGGCTATCGGCTCCTCCGAGACACTCCTGGAGCTGGTGGAGCAGGTGAAGCTGGTGACATCCGCAGGGACACCATCACCTGTCACCCCCTGGGGCCATGAGGCCTGCAGTACTGAAGGTCTGTGCCTCAAGGATGTCTGGATGACGTACCCTGGGCGGTCCGAGCCAGTCCTCAAGGTGATGGGGGACACAGGAACATGGGAGTACATGGGGGGACATGGGGATACTGGGGACACATGTAGGATGTGGGCATATTGGGGACATAGGAAGACATGGGAGGACATGGGGATGTGTACTGGGGACTCAAGAGGATCATGGGGATATGGGGGGACATAGGACATAGGGGGACAAGGGGATATTGGGGGCATAGGGAGACATGGGGATATAGGGGGACACAGGACATGGAGGGACATGATGGGGACATGGGGGACAAGGGGATGTTGGGGTCGTGGGGGACATGTGGCCCACCAGGAGGTGTCGGGTGCAATCCATGTTCCCGCTGCCAGGGGGTGTCGCTGTCACTGCGCCCGGGGGAGGTTGTGGCCGTGCTGGCGCCCCCTGGTGGCGGGAAGAGCTCACTGGCGGCGGCGGCGTTGGGGCTGCGCCCCCTGGCAGGTGGGGCAGTGCTGCTCGATGGGACCCCCCTGACCCCCCACGTGGACCCCGTGCTGCGGCAAAAGGTGACACACACGGGCCACCCAAGATACCGCCACTGCCACCCCACTTGTCCCCCACTCTCAGTCCCCTGTCACCAAACATCTCCAATGTGTTCCTTGAGCCACCCAACAGGTCTCCACAGCCACTCCTGCATCCTTACTGGGTCCTCAGTGGGTCTCCACTGCTACCCCTGGGTTACTCCTGTGTCTTAAATGGGTCCCTGCTGCCACCCCAAGGTCAGCCTTTGTCACCTGGGTTCCCAGTACCACTCCCGTGTCACCAGTGGGTCACCATGTCACCCATGTTCCCTGTGGATCCCCACAGCCACCCTCACCATGTCACCCCATGTCCCCAGTGCACTCCCAGGTCACTCCTGTGTCCCCAACAAGTCCCTACAGCCATCTCTATGTCATCAGCCAGCCTCACCATGGCCTTTCCACCACCCCATGTCCCCATATGTCCCCTCCTTGTCCCTGCCACATCCCCACCATATCCTCCCATGTCCCCCCCATGTACTCTGTCCCTGTCCCCACAGGTGGCTGGTGTCCTGCAGTCCTCGTCCCTCCTGTCTCGCTCCCTCAGCGCCAACATCACACTGGGCTGGGGACAGAAGGAGGGGACAGAGGTGGCACAGGTGATGGCGGCAGCACGGCGGGTGGGGGTGCACGCTTGGGCTACACAGCTGCCGCATGGCTATGACACAGGTACAGCACATGTCTCCACAGTGTCCCCAGTGTGTCCCAAAGGTGTCCTATAGGTGTCGCCATAATGTGCCCAAGGTGTCCCCTTGGGTGCACAGTGGGTGTGACTCCCCAGTGTATCCCTGCAGTGTCCTCATGATGTTCCCTCTGTCCCCAGAGGTGGGCCCACGGGGGATGCAGCTCTCGGGGGGGCAAGCACAGGGGGTGGCACTGGCCCGGGCCCTGCTCAGGAACCCTCGAGTGCTGGTGCTGGATGAGCCCACAGGGGCACTCGACCCTGTGACCCGGCGCCAGGTGGGTCACAGCCCTGTCCCTTGTCCGTGTGTCCCATAACCCCATCCCCCACATCCCCCAGGTCTCCATGTCCTCTGGATTCCCACTCCCCATGTCCCCACTGCCTGTGTCCCCTTGGTAGCTGTCCCCCATGTCCCCTGGGGTCCCCTGGATCACCACATCCCCTAGGTCCCTGCCCCCATGTCCCCTTGGCCCCCATGTATCCAGTTTTCTCTTTGTTGTCCCCACATGCCCTAGGTCCCAATGTCCTCATGTCACCTGGGTCCCTGTTCCCCATGAGTCCAATCCCAGTGTCCCCTAGGTTCCCTTGGTCCCCATGTCCCCCATGTCCTCTGGGTCCACATGTCCCTGTTCCCTGGGTTCCTCACATGTGCTCCCTGTCCCCCCACCCTGGGGGCCCCTGATACCCCCATCTTCCCCACGTGCCTGTGTGTCCCCATGTGCCTTGATGCCACCGTGTCCCCGCAGGTGGAGCAGGAGCTGCTGTGTCCCGGCAGTGCCAGGAGAGGGAAGGGACCGGCGGTGCTGCTGGTGACAGGGCAGATGGCACTGGCCCAACAGGCGCCGCGGGTGGCCCTGCTGGAGGCGGGGCGGCTGCGGGAGCTGAGGACCCCCGGGGAGCTGGGGGCTCTCTCGTGGGGGACAGTAGGGGATGCTGGGGACAGGGAGCAGGATGACTAGGGCTGGGAGAACAGGGTAGTGGAGGCACTGGGAACAGGAATAGGGACACTGGGGGCGAGGAGGGGACATTGGAGACCTGGGGGACAAGGATGGGGACACTGGGGGGGCTGAGGGGGACCCCGGGGCCAGGGCTGTGACAGCGACCGAGTTGGAAATCAGTCAATAAATCAACAAATCAATAAGCAATAAACGCAGTGGGAGCAGGGCTGGGGCCGGGACCCCCCCAGCGGGGCTCCCCCAACCCCTCCCCCCCACCC
>WBMZ01016830.1:0-25031 GCA_013400975.1 Atrichornis clamosus | reverse complement strand
AAGGGGCCGCCCGTGGCCGTGCGGAGCCGCCCTCGGCGCAACTTCGCGCTGCGCTCGCAGTTGCCCCCTGCCCCGGGGGCGCGGGGCGGGTCGGGGTCCCTCGCGGTGGCGACGGGTGCGGAGGGGGGGCGGGCGAGCGGCTTGGCGCGTTTTTGGGGCTTTGAATGGAGGACTGCATTTCCCACCGTGCTTTGTTCCGCCGCTGAAACCGCGGCGGCCGCGCGCGGCCCCCGGACGGGGCGGGCAGCACGTGGCGGGGCGCCCCGAGACCCCTCCCGGGACGGGGCCGGCGTTACCCCCCTGAAAGTGCCGGTGCTCAGCGCCGAGCGGTGCCGCCGGGCATGCTCCGCTTGCACCGGCAATGGGGGACGCCGTGCACGTGGCCAGCGGGGCCGAGTAATCCCGGTGCCCGCCCCCCCGAGCAGATGGTCAGTGCTGGGAGATAACGGCGGCCCAGGGGCAGATAATGCCCCGCGGGGGTGGGGGCCCTTCCCGACATAGCCCCCGGCACCCGGAGCGGCTCCGCTTTGGTGAGAGCCCCTCGGGGGGCGGCCCCGCTGCCCCCGGGCATCCCCGGCCAGAGCCTTCCCACCCCCGCAGGTTTGTAAGGCCGAGTTCTGACAGCGCGGCTCCGGAGGGAAATTTAAATTTGTTAATATGCAATTATTTTTCCCCCTCCCCTCCTATGTGGAGGGTCTGTCGCTTTTGTGCCGCGCCGCAGCTGATGGCATCATCTGGAGTACAGATACTCCATTATCTGATGCAGAGGGTGCGGGATCATGTGTCAGAACTTTTCTTGTACTACTGGGGGGAAAATGTTTGATGGTTGGGTGATGCAAGATCCTCCGTAAAGCTCCGGGAGAAAGGTCAACTAAAATGTCTCTCGTGCTGCAGTAACGCATGAGAGCAGGAAACCGGGATGTTTTGATACCTATTTCAGTGCTTTTTAACTGCCATTAAAAACTGGAGGAAGCCATTTTTACCTTAATTCAAGTGAAAACTAGCTGCAAGCTCTTCCTTGTTTGGCGTGCCCGCAGTTAAGCTGCCTTCTCAAAACTCTGAACTTATTTCTGCTCTATGCTTTAATAAGAAAAAACCTCTCCTAAATTGAGTCGCAAATCCATATCTGTTATGCAGCATTAATATTGGTCTTCTCTCTTGGCAGGTACTGTTGGCTCCTGTGCTTCAGTCAAGATGCTTCTGTGATCGTTTAGCTGCGCTGAAACAAGACCTTGAAATAGAAGAATTTGTATCTGGTGATGGGCCTTGAGTTGTGCAAAAGTGCTTACAGTGCAGGTAGAGTTTAGGATCTACTGCAGTTTAAGCACTTCTGGCATTACTGTGGCGATTCCATGACGGTGGCGGGGCACGGACGGAACCAGGATTGTTGTGCTGTGATAGAGCCACGTTACACATGGTCCTTGTGTTAAGGTGCATCTAGTGCAGTTAGTGAAGTAGCGTAGAATCTACTGCCCTAAATGCTCCTTCTGGCACAAGCTGCTGCCTGCACATCCAAAAAAAACCGCATCCATCTGGCTTTAGCTCAGCAATTACCGTTTTAGTTAAAGTGTTTTTTTTCCATTGAAGGCAATTGCTTGGGAAGTAGTTTTGTCCTAGCAGTATCAAAGTGCTCATAGTGCAGGTAGCTTTGAATTGGACCTACTGTAATGTGGGCACTTACAGTACTGCTAGATAAAGTGCATCCTAGCCAGTGCCAGTTGCTGGAGAAGATGGTGCTGATTACAGTCAGTTTTGCAGGTTTGCATTCCAGCTTACTAAAATTGCTGTGCAAATCCATGCAAAACTGACTGTGGTGGTGGTGAATCTGTGGTCAGTAACAGGGTTCCGAGCTTCTTTTTTCCTCTCCCCTCCCCTTTTTTTTTTGTAATGGAAGATCGGAAGATGCCTTGCGCTGATTTCTCCATGGGTGGGGATTTGTTGCATTACTTGTAGCTGTATGTAGAGTATTGCACTTGTCCCGGCCTGTGGAGGAAAGGAGGACTTGTCATCAGGCTGAATTGCCCCGAATTTGCCGGTTTGGTAAAGCTTTGTTTTGCTGTTGTCGGGTGGATCACGATGCAATTTTGATTAGTTTAGTAGGAGAAAAATTGCACGGTATCCATCTGTAAACCGCAAGACCTTCATCGCTGACAGCGTAGCTTGTGTCAGGGATCACTGCTCACAGCACAGCACTGGTGGGGACGGTGCCTGCTGGTGGCTCCACAGCTGGAAGGGATGGGAGGAAAGAAAACTTCGATACTAAGGTTTGTCTACCATTTGAAAAGACCAAAAAAACCCAAACCGTGACCTGAAAGGCAACCCCCTGAAACACTTGAAGTCATCCAGGGAAGCGCATTTTGAGGGCTTGTTCCTGTAACATGTAAGTGACTGTGGTGGACTTTGCAATAAAATCCTTTTAAAATAAAAGTTGTGTTTAATGGATCTCGCTAAGTGTGGTTGCAGTAGAGAAGTAAGAAATATGGGAGAACCTTTGTTTTGCTGCTTATGGGTTTACAGCCTCCAGCAGCCTCCTCACCTGCGATTTTGAAGAAGGTGAATCTACTGTAAACCTTCTCTGACTGCTGCTTAATCAGGAAGCATCTTTGCTGGGAAGGAGGATGTTTCTCTGGGCCAGGAGAAGGATGTCCTAAAGTGATAGGACATTCAATGCTTGCCCTTAAGCAATAGTCACACTGGTTTTTTTAGCTCCAACTCTCAGCCTTGAAGTTGGGAGTGGAGCTGCAGCTTATCTTGAATTGCTGCTCAGGGTGTGGGGACCCCTTTGTATGTCCCAGTTTCGGAAGCTGGCAAAATGGTGTGACCAGAAGTGGGGCTGGAGCTGAGGCTGCTGTGGAAGCTGAATCTAAGAGCCTGAAATTCTGTGCCCCACTATTGGGTGTTGCAGCTGGAAGAGTGTGCTGATAAGAGCAAGTGATGGGATCTGGGTGCTCAGGCAAAGAAGGGAGCTGAGCCTGAGCTGTGGGTGTGCAAGGGTTGAAGTTCCTGGGGGTAGCCATGTCACTGAGTCTGCCCCTCTGCAGTGCTGTAACATGCCAAATGTTGGGTTGGCTTTGGCTTTTTCTGGGTGGTTTACCTGCTGTAGGGAACCCCTTGAGAGGGTTGCTTGTATGCTTAGGCTTCTGGATGTTTTTCTAGCTTGCCCTCAAAGACTAGACATGCACATTATGTGGCCAAACTGTTGTAGATGTGCCCCCGAACTGCAGCGTGTGGCTGCTGCCCTTGCCTCGGCACAAGCAGATGTGGTCTGTGAAGTGGGTGGGCAGCACCAGCGAGTTTTCAAAAACCTCCTTTCCCCAGCTAAAATAACTGTGAGATCCAAAAGAATTTTTTGCTGGTCCGGCTTACTGTGGTCGGTGCAGTTGGACTGGTACCACTGTGGGTCCCTGATGGAATCCTATGCCCAGATGTGGTCCAGGGGTGGTTGTGCGCAGCAGAGAAGGCAACATGCCAAGCACAGCAGTCCTTGCTTGGTTCAAACACAACTGCAGAGCTCCTGCGAGGATGTCCTTGCAACTGGTGGCTCTCTGGGTGATTTTCTATCCCAGAATCTAATCTGAGGCTGAGTTGTAATCTTCCTTGTGCTTGGAGAGCTGTAATCTGGTCTTCAAATCCTTGTGCAAACAAAAGGAATAGATGTTCCCCAAGTGTAGAGCCCTTCTGGCTGCACCACTTACTGACAGTGAGGAACAATGGGTTGGAGTGTATGCTAATTGTGATTTACTGTGGTGTATCATACCCCGGCTGGGTGGAAGGCATTGGGATGTGTTCATGCCAGGAATGAAACTCAAGTTTGCTACTGTGTTAGGGCACTCTTGGGAGATGCTTCAAGCCTGGCTTTGTATTGCTAATACTGGAGCTGCACCCAGCTCTTATATGGGGCCTTGCTGGTGGTTTTGGGGTTACACAGGCTTGTGTGGGTGGGGTGGGTGCTGGAGGGAGTTCTGTGCCACCAGTGCACGTGTTCAGCATGGCCGGCGTTGGGTGCAAGGGGCAGGTGTGGTCATCGCCAGGATGTCTCTCTGGTGAGGGCTTCTGAGCACTCTGGGTGGGCCAGAGCTTGAGATGGGCACCCCAAGCCCACCCCAGCCAGGCTGAGCTGTTGGCAGGTCACCGATGGCTTCAGCAGTGAGTGGGAGCTGTTGGAGTTACTGGGGGAGGGGGATTGTTGTTGTCTGTTCCCGTGAGTGAAAGCTCTCTGTTATCAGCGTAGGTGTTGTGCTGTGCTGGTGAGTATCTCCACAATCTGTTCTGAGTGACAAGCCTGCGGTGTGCAGTTTGGGTGGTTTGCGTGGAATTCACTGACTTTGCTCAAAGTGCTGAAATATGGAAGCGAGCTGAATGTTCCTGCAGTTGTAAACCAGCTCAGGCATCGGGACAAAGTGGGATCTTCTGTTCTCTGGAAGCAGCTTCTGCAAAGTGGTGCCGTGTGTGTGCTTATGCTCGGTAGTAAGTTGGTTTTATTGTCAGGCTCTGGTACTTGAGAGCACAGCAGGGCAGGTGGTGCCTCTCCAGGACTGATGGTGAAATGGAGGCAAGGGGCTAAGCCAGGGGTATTGGCACTGCAGGATTTGAAAGTCAAAAATGCTCCTGCTATCACCTGAGCAAGTCTAAGTCTGACGAGGAGGGAAATGGTGTGGTAGGAGACTGGGGATATGCTGGCTCTGGACTCATCACTCTGCATCTTCTACTGAGGCATCTGTTTTATCTGTGAGCTCTTCTGTGCTTTCCTCTTACACCTGAGGATAAACTATTAGCTTTCACAGATTGCAGAACCCCTTTTCTGAACAAGTCACCCAGCCTCACTCACAGCTGTCCCCAACCTACAGCCTGTTTTACACTGCCCTGGTCTCTGTGTCAAGACAGGTTTTCAAAGGTTTAGAAATGCTGAACCTGCTGTTCTGAAGTAACAAATGACCTGTTTTTATACCAGCAGCACTGTGGAGAAGTGCCTTGTCTTCAGCCCAGAGCATTGCTTTGGGAGCTTTTTCAGGAGATGCCCTTGCTTTCTGACGTTTTGGGTGCTCTGTACAATCAGGTGGAGCCCCAGAAGGACAAAAAAAGCTCAGAAAAACCCCACAAAAAAGCTCAACTCCAAAGCAAACCAGCCTGAGACTGGTGGGTTTGGGTATTTTGGATATCTGAACTCTGAGGGTGGATGCAGAGATGGGGTGTACACAGCACTACGGTCAGGTGTCCACTCTGTTTCCGGAGCTGTGGAGTTTATCTCCAGCTCCCTGCAAGAAGGCAATCCACGGGATCCTGTGCTTTTTGATGTACCTTTTGACTTGCCCTGACCCTGCCTTTGGAAAAGCCGAAGCCAGGGGGCTCCCCCATCTGCCTTGGGATGCTCTCCGCAGCCTCTTCTCCCGTGGGAAGCGCTGGGGGTGCAGGGATGGGCATTTCAGCGCTGCAGCGGAGGAGGAAGGGGGTCAGATCCGCCTGGCCACACGTGCGCTGCTGCCACACGTGCGATCGCTGCGCCGGTGCGGGGGTGGCTCTGCTGCGTTTTACACAAGGAGGGTTTTTAACCCGCGGGAACTGGTGGAACCGTGCGGCTCCTGGGCATCGGTGCCGAGGGGCTGAGGCTGTTCCAGGAGCTGTTGCAGCGGCTATTCCTGGGCGTGGGACGTCAGAAAGGAGCCGGCGCGGGTGATTTTCTACTGGAGGTTTATAAATAGGCACGAGCACGCACAGACGTGAGGGCTGATTGTGGAAAGGGACAACTCTTGTTCTGGAAACTCCAGAGGGCTTCTGACATCAGAGTGCCTGGGCTATTTTTATAGAGTGGGAATATTTCATATTTCAGTCTTCTTCCTGTCACACAACACTTTGTTTTTTAATCTGTGTATGGTTATTCCCAGCTGTAATCAGTGTTTATCCTGCAGAGCACCCAGAGAGTGCTTTGCTTTTCTCTTAAAGGAAGCTTGTTAAGATAATACTTAATACTTCTGAACTATCTTGTTTTTAAAAAAGCTGTCTTCTGCTGCTGATGGTCTTCTGTTTTTTTAATAGCAGGTTCATGTCTAAATCAGTGCAGAACACCCAGGTAAGCATTTCTAGCTGGTGTGTCTTTCACAGCACACAGCCTGTGTGCTTGCTGCCCGTCATCTTTGGTTGCTCCCAAATTACTTTGTTCAAAGTAATCACAGTTCATGTCCAAAAAATCTGGTTTGTTTGTTTGTTTGTTTCCATATGTTGTTAGGTTTAAATCATAGCTGACAGAAAGGTGGAAGTATTTCTAATTTGCTTATGTTGGTCGCTGAACCAAGTGCTGTCCAGATCCAAAACAGCTCTGAACCTGGACCTGCTGGCTGAGGAAGTGATTATGTGCTGCATCCGTCCTCATCTCGTCCCTGGCTGCACTTCCCTCTTGTATCAAATCCCTGTGATGATACACCAGAATAACACATCTTGTTCTTTTTGCCTTTTTACATCTACCTATGGATTTAAGTTGCTCTACTTCTGCAGTTGGTGTGCTGGCTGCTGCAGCCAGGTCGTAAGTCCCCAGTTATTTGGCTAATTACCTTTCCCATTGGAAGTGTTGCTTTTAAAGGTTAAGTTTCATTTGCCAAAGGATTTTATAAAATGTAAAGAATTACTGTACTGAATCAAAGGGGAAACCATCAATGCTCATTTACATATATAGATGTATATATTAAAAAAAATAGAAGAGGAAGTTGGAAATTCCCATTTTGTTACACTGGTGATACAGAGATGGAGTAAAAGGATTTTTTTAAAGTTTGGGGTTTTTTTTAGTGGAAATGGTCTCTTTGGTGGAAAGTGCCATTCCTGTGCTGTTCTCTGCTGGAGGAAGCACCAAAGCTGGCTCCTGGGTAGGTGCCCTGCAGCAACAGCAAATGGCTGGCAGGACAGATTGAAAGCTTCAAAGAAGTAACAAATCTCTTGGGACTTCAAAGGCCACTCATTGTCAGCCAGCTTGCCTGCCTGCTCAGAGCTTCATTGCAGCAATGAAAAGAAAATTAAGTTCTTCCTGCCCTAAACCCACAGCCCCCTTCCCTTCCCCAAGGCCACTCCTCCATGTACGTTCCCAGCACAGCCCGAAGTGCTCGTCCAGTTCCATACCCAGCAGTGCTGCAGGTGCCCATTGATGCTTTAACAAACACCAGTTTTTGAGGTCGCACCAGGTCTCAGAAGATCCACTCGTATGAATTTTTAGTGCCCTGAGATGGGCACTTAAATCCCTGCACGTGGCTTGAGAATCCCAGCCCTGTCCCCCCGCCGTGCTGAATTTGGCTGCTGGCAGTGGTGATGGACCTTCAGCTGCAAACTGGTGCTGCCTGTGGCTGAGTTTGCAGCTTTCTGTCTGGGATTGTGGGAGGAACTGGGGGCTGATGGGGGAAGCCCTGCCCCAGAAGAGAGGAGGTTTGTCCTGCCCATGCTCTCAGGACATTCCCTGACCAGAGAGGCTGCAGGCCTGGCCAGCATGGCTTCTCCCTTTCTTGTTAATTTTCCTGTTCTTATTTTCTTACTGAAACAAGTCTCTTGTACCAAGAGGTTTACTGGTTTCACTGAAGAAAAATCTGAATTTGGATTGGTATGGAGTACAAAAGAATGCAGAAAGATGGGAAAAGAATTTAGTCTTTGCTCTCTCTCTGAGCTTTTGCAAACCCCCAAATACTTGTTTCCTCAAAGGAGCAATTTCTACTATAACAAAATGGTGATGATGATAGTGGTGAAAATCTTATAAAACCTTATAAATCAACCCTATAGCCAAAGAATGTTGAGCCTTATCCTTCAATTCAAGAGCAGCATATGACAGAACTTAATTGCTTGGTTAGAAATGTTTCAGTTCTCTTTATTATGATACAATATGGGAAGAAGTTTGAGATGGCTGCTCACTCTCTTTTGGGGAGACTTCATGGTAAGTGCTTCATCTGCAGTAAAAGCAGTGATTAGTTTTGAAGAAGAATTTAAAACTAACAGAATTAAAACTGCATCAGCAGTGTGGCTCTTCCACCACCAATTCCATGTATGAGCAGTGGGGATGCAAGGAGCACTGCTTGTCATTGCTCCTTCCTGTGCAATTCTATTAGTGCAGTAAATACAGCAAAACACCCTGGTGTTAACCCTGATCACTGCCTGCCTTGGTGCTGCTGACGGGCCATTCCCGAGGCAGCCCTGTCGTAAACAGACCTGCTCAGAATCATTTTTATGTACCAAAAATCTCTTTTACCCAGTTACGCTTCACTTTCCAACTAAAACATGGGCCTGGCTTGTTTTAGGAGGTGATGACAAGCAGATAAAACGGAATTAGAGCCTCTGCTTGCTGCGGGCAGAGCTGCAGTGCTGCCTTTCATAGTTTCTCGCTCGGGCAGTTTGTGTTGCAGGGCTGGCGCTCCAGCTGCTGGAAAGTTGTTGGCAAAAGACTGGGATTAGTAGGTCTCAGAATCTCTCAGATGTGGGCGTGGATCTGTGTGAGCATCCTGCTCTGTGGACTTAGACCTCCTTGTGCAGCTGCTCTGCCCGAGGTGCCCCAGAAAGCAGCGCCTGTCGAACCCGCTGCTGAGAGAAACTCGGGTAGAAAATGGGTGTTGGGGTGAAACTGCAGCAGCTGCTTGTCCAGGCTGTACAAAAATCCATGAGTGCCATCCAGACTGATGCCTTTCATTGCATTTCACCTCATTTTCTATCGACTGTCGCAAGCCAGTGCCTTCAGGGAGGCTTTGAAGTTGCACGAATGAGACAGAGGCAGGACAAGTTGTTGGTGCTTGGCCTGCAACCGAGGAGCTTTGCAAACAGGAGCATTAAATGAAGGTGTTTGGAAGAAATGGGAAGATGCCTCCCCTGCAGCTCTACATCAGCCCACGTTGCTCAGCTGGGCGTCAGCTCTCCCCCAGCATGTCTTGGATGGCACAGGACCACAGGGACTCTGCCAATCCTGGGGTTAGAAATGGCATCTGTGTTGGGCAGGGTTTGCCTTGCTTCACTTTCCCAGTGTGGGATCCTGTTCTGCTCTTTCCATGCTGTTCAGAAGCTACTGGCAGCGAGAACCAGACCTGCTTTGCGTGTCCCGCCGGAGGCTGGGGCTGCCCTGCGGCTGTGCTGGCTCTCAGGGTGATGTGCAGGTACCTTCTCCTGTTCTCTCACTGGATTTTGGGTTCCTGCAAGCCCCAGGCGGGAGCCACTGTGCTGTGTCCTGTTTGCACGTGGAGGGGTCCTGTCTGAGCCGTGAGCTACAGCTGTGTGCATGTGCAGGCTGGCTACCGGGCAGTCTTGGCTCCTGGCCTGCAGCGTCTGCTGCTGCCCCTAAGTTACTGTCCTGGCTGCTTCTTGATGAGCCTGGTCTTGCATCATGGCTGATTTTTAGTGCTGATTTGGAAGATTCATGCATTTTACTGATTTTTTTAAAAGAGTTGGTTGGATGGGGAAGGTATGGCTGTCTTGGCTCTGTTACTCAGCTTAGTTGTGTTCATTCTGGTTCATGTTGGGTCTGGGTAAAGCTTGTACTCCTTGTCACAATAAGCTGCTCCAAGAGGCTGCTCAGAAACCCCTGCACACGATGTGAGTGCAATGGCTTTTCTCAGCCAAGCCTGTACCCTCATGGAAAGTGTCGCTGGAACTGTTCAAGAAAATCTACTTACTGTTCTGCCTATGAACTGAAAGCAAATGGGGCTTTTCCTCATTTCAGCTGCTGGAGCCCCAGTACTCTGCCTCCACCCAGGGCTTGCCTTGGCTTTGTGCAGCCCCTCGTGCCCGTGCTGTGGGACCAGCTCAGCCGTGGGAGTGGGTGCTGCAGCCCTGGTGCTGTGCTGGGCACCCAGGGGCTCTGTCAGGGCACTTGCCTGTGGCTATCTGGGGATCACCAGGCCAGCAGAAGTGGGTGCTGTGCAGATGGGAAGGGAAATAGGCACAAAAATGAGCGAGGAAATGCTGTCTGTGACTGAGCTGTGAGAGATTTTCTTCAATTCAAAGGACTCCCTGGCCTGGCTCCTGGCCCCTGGCCTGGCACTTTGCTGGACAGTTTTAGTCCAAAATCATCAGCCTCCTGGTTCTCCATTCACCACATGAGGGCAGGCTGTTTCTAAATAAAATACACTGAGAAATCTTCAGCTCAGCAGATAAATTCTCCAGCCCCAGACTCCCTCTGGCTCCGGGAGGGCTGACTGCTGCAGCCCTCTCCAGGTTTTGTCCCCCAAAAACCAAGGGGGATGCGGTGAATGAGGATGTACCTGCCCATGGCCTGGAAGTGCAGAGTCCACCCGAGCACCATCATCCCCCATGCCCAGGACAACCCTCCAGCGTCTCCTGTAACAATCTCACTGCTTTGTTATTCCTCTGGGCAAACTCCAAGTATCCTAATGGCATTATTAGCTCTGCATAATAAATGTCTTTTCTCATCCTGCTGCTGCTCTGCCAGCCGCAGGTTTGTGGTGTTTGCTTGCCCTGGTACCCACGTCCCCCTGAGTGCAGGGATGCTCCCGGCAGCATCATGGTGCTGTCAGCCAGCTCCGTGGGGATTTACCACCATGGTCTCACCTGACTTCACAGCTTCTGCCTGCCAGCTAATATGCAAGTTAACACAGCTTCCAGTGGCTTGAAAAATGTTCAGAGTTAACTGGAGTTTGTCTAAGAGTTGTTAATGCTGCCTTTGACTTGAGTTTATGCCTCTCCTTGACGTTTTTGTTTTTGTTTTTGGGGTTTTTTTTTGTATGGACATGTAGCAGCAAATGCCCAGAGGGAATATATGACCTGAAGAAAAAAGCAATATGGATTTGTCAGTGTAGCAAATAATACTCATGGGTTTATGAGCCATGGACTTAAAACCCAAGCAAGGACACTTGGGGTGTGAAAGGAGGATGCTGAAGGCTTTGTTGTTGGTGCCCTGGGCAGGAGCACAGCGGGTGAGAGTGGGGCAGGGGCAGCCCTGTGAGTGGCTCCAAGGAAGGTCCTCTGAGATGTTCCTCTCCAAAGCCCTTCCAGCTGCACTGACAAAATGCTTCTCTCTCACAGACGGCACGAGCTGCAGCTGATGGGTCTGAGGAAATCCTCTGCTCACAGTCCAGTGCTGGCGTAGCAGACGTCTGTTAACATCTTACTAGAAGTGACAGAACAACAAGAGATGAGGATAAAGCCCAAGCCCCACGGTGAAGTGATGTGATTGCTGGTGGGGAAAAGCCTACCGGATATTATTAATCTTTAAATATCAGACACATCACAGTGACTGCAATAAAACCCAAGTCTCTATCAGTTTTCTTGAGAACAATTCAGCTGGGAGACGTGATAGGAAACCCCCTCGGTGTGGCTCTGTCCTGCTTGCTCCTGCTCTGTTGCTTTTTCCAGGTTTTTCAAAACTTCACTTGGGAAAAAAACCCCAAAACCCCACAGAAGAAAAACACAGACCCCCAAAACCCCAGAGGCGGCTGCTGGTGGAAGTGTCTAAGAAGATGTTGGTGTTTGGAGTCCTGGCCATCTTTCACTATGAGTGAATTTGTGCCCTCCTGCTGATCAAAACCTGACTTCAGCCCAAACCCTGCCTGCCCTCAGGGCTGTGCCTCCAGAGGTGCAGGCACCAGTGGATTTAAATCAATGTAGGTTGTTCAGTCAACTCCTCCTAGAAATGCTTCTGGTTTGCTTGCTCTCTCAAATAATTTTTCATGTCCTCCCATGTGAAGCTTTTGGGAGGACACCTTGGCTCCATTTAAAGTTTTTATTAGTGTCTTCAATCTGGCGGAGCTGTTGCAGCTCTGTGGGAGAAACGTATCCTGGGCAGAGGATGGGTCAGGCAAAGACAACCTGCACTTCTGGCAACCCCTGCTCTTGCTCATCCTCACTTTCTACAGTTATGCCAGTGTGACTGCTCATGTAAATCCTGGGATTGAGGCTGCCAGAGCCAGAGGATGTGCTGGTCCCTTGCCCTGATCAGGGACAAATTTCTTCTCTCTTTCTGCATTTTAAAAAAATTGATTTTTTTTCCCATCTAGAGGGACATAAATAATTGCTGCTGAACTGTTGGGCTTTTTCCAGGATGGGAAGAGGTGGTTTCCTTGGTTGTTTCTGTCTCACTGTTGTATGATGGGTAGAAGTGCAAAACAGCAGCCGGGGAGGGAGGTGGACAGGTGGGCAATTGCTGCCTCCTGGATGTGGCCCCTCAGCCCCAGGGGGAACAGAAATGTTCTTTATCTCTGGAAGTGGTTATTCTCTGCAACCTCTTTCCTGTGGATTTACAGGAGTAAACAGCAAACAGGTCATGATGGAGTTTAAGGATTAAATTTGGAAAACCACCCCCTCCATGTGTATTGTTATCCTGCTTACAACGAGGGGGAAAGAAAAGTCAATGCCCTGTGGGGTGTTATCAGCTGATGAGATAAAGCCTTGACTCCATTTCAGGTCACCTCCCAGTGTGTTCCTTGGTGGTCCCAGTGTCTGGACCAGGACCTGCCCAGTGGTGTGTGATCGTGTGGTTGGTTTGGTACCAGGGTGTGCTGGCAGGACTGGAGCTGGCCAAGGAAGTTCCCCACCCCTTCTGGCTTCTCAAAGTTAAAGTAACTCTTCGAAGGAAGGCTCCCTCTGTCCCCAAATTCTGGCCACCCCACCACCTAGAAAACATGGAGCACTAATTCGAAAAACTGTTGTCACAGTGAATAGACTCCTCTGCTAAATACGTAATGAGGTACCAGCAGGCACAGGGAAGGGTGAGTTGGATGAACAAAACCCAGGACTGGGGGGTATTAGCCCCTGGCTTGCAGCCAGTATTGTACCTGTCCCAGAGTTTGTGGGATAACAGCAACATTTCCACTCTTTCTTGGTACTGGCCCTGTGGGCTGCTTTCCTGCAGTTCTTTTATGCCACTGTGTCAGTGACTTTGACCTGACGCCAAGCTCAAATCCAAGGAAATCCACATCAAATCTCTTTGCAGAGCTGTGTGATGTTGGTAGAAGTGAAGGAAAGCTTTCCAGCTGCTCTGCAGGGAAATCCAGCCCTCTGCAAAACACAGGGGCTGAATGTCAACGAGAAAATTCCCACTGACTTCAGCTGGGACGGGATTTGGGTTGGGATTAAAAGCTCAAAGTGCTGGTGCTGAGCCCAGCTCCACTGCCCTATTTCCAACACTGGAACCTGAGGACTAACCTCTATTTGAGTAGAGTTCAGCCTGCTGGTTTTGTTGCTGCTCAGTTCTGCTGTGGTTGCTGCAGGAGCTGAAGTGCCATCGGGTGCTGCACAGGATGTTTGAGCTGCTCTCTGGCACAGGTTGTCCCTGCTCACGGCTACTTCCCCCTTCCCGTGGGTGATAACTAACATTTCCCACCCCAGCTTCCTGCACAACCAACAACCTGTGTATGGAAACAAACCCGTGTTTCATTTTCCTGGTTTTGAATCACTGGTGACCCCCCTGGGTCCCTCTCTGTGGCTCTGGCACCAGCCTGGCTGTGGGCTCAGGATGCTCAGCCCGGTGCCAAGAACCAGGATCTGCTGTGCTGCATGCAGTGCTCTCCTGCTGTTTAGTTCACCCTTAAAATACCCACAATTAAATTTTAAAACTCAGCACTTCTCTGGATCTGACCCTGGGAAAACAAAAGGCTTCTCCAGAGTGGTGTAAAATGTCCAAGGAGACAAACCACCTGACCTAGGCATTTCTTTTTAAATCTCTAGATGCACAACCATAGGGAGGGGAAAACAAGGCTAGTTTCTGTATTTATTACTTTCCAAACAGAGCAGAATTGCTAACATGCTGCCCCGTTGCTGACTGACTGTAGTGACCATTTTTTAACATCACCCCATAATGGTTAAATACTGTAACTTCCCTTCAGATCAAAAAATCTATGGCACTGATGTCCTTGAGTACTTTGGGTTTTGGCCTGTGTTCAGACCAATTCATAAAACACAGCTCAGAAGCTCCCTCAGTGCCAAGTCTGTGGTGCTTCAGCTTGTTCTGTGATTCTGTGTTAGCCCAGGTGGGTAGAAGTGATTTGACAAATTCTTGCAATGCCTTGTTGCTCAGATGAGCTGCTGCCTCTCAGGGTTGTGAGGGGGCACAGGGGAGCCCCCCGTTCCTCTTGGACACAATCCTGCAAATGGGATGAGCTGCCCAGCCCTGCTCCTGACTGGGACTGAGTGGTGCAGAGGGATTTGGGTGTCTTGCCCAAAATGCACAGTTATTTGCTTTTTTTCCAGGCTGTTTTCAGCTGCTGCACTCGCTGCCTGCCTTTGGCTGTTGTCTGGTGTAGAGAAGCCATGAGTGGCACAGCTCCTGCTGGGGTCCCCATCTGTGTGCTGAGCCTTGGAAGACTCTTGCTTTCTAGCTCTGTCAGCTTCTGTGGGGTCTCACCTTGTCTCCACCATCATACCCATGTGACACGGGGAGGTGTTTCACTTAGAAGACATCAGAACATATCACAACAGTTCTCAGTCTTGGACATCAGCCTGCTCCATAATCAGAGGTAGAAAAACGTGAAATCCCTGAATAAACTTTGGTAAAAGGCTCCAGATCTATAATTAAATACTGAGCAAGCCTTGGTTAGTTCTGCTGTTATCACAGAGAGGTTCTTGTGAGTCATCAGGGATGGTCTGGGATCTCTGTGGTGGTTACAGCCTCTCTCTGTACCGGTGTGGGTGATGCATTTACGGGCTGTAGCAGTCCGATGGATATGGGTATGGCAATCCCAGAGCTGGCAGGCTGCAGTGGTGGGCTCTCCATCCCTGAAATACCTCTGCTCAGAGCAGGGCCTGATCCTGTTCTGCTCCGGCCTGGACAGTTGCCCTCTTTAACTTAAACCATAAAGCTCAATATGGCTTTGTCCAAACGCATCCCGGTGTGGTGTTACACCACCACATCCTGAAAAGATGCAAGGGATGTTAATTGAATCATTATACCGTGTTTCTACAACAGATGTTGACATTTCACTATTGTCCCCGAATTAAATGTCAAGTTATTCCTGTTCAAAACTACCACTGGAACGTTCAGGGATTCCATCTGCAGCTGTATTTAGAGCCTGCCTGCCTGCTAAGCCAGCATTTCCAAGCAGGTTTGTACATGGGCTGTGATGAGTTCACGTGTGTTCTGGAGAGCTGCCTGGGTTAATTAATTCCCTTTCCACACATTATAACCTAGAGAAGCAGAGTGGCTGGAGGGGGAGGTTTTCTTTGAAGAAATCAGTAATTTTGCACATTGTGGGACCAACTTTTGGATTTCTGCTGTTGTTGCAACTTGGAAAACAGAAGCAGCATTCAAGAATGAGCTGATGGGAGATGCGAGTGGTCCAAACAGGACAGATACATGATTAATCTGTAACAATTCATAACCCAAAATCCAGTGCAGAAACACTGGCACAGCTTTTAATTTTGCACTTCTCACTGCTTGCGTTGTTTTAATCTCCAGCTATGCCTCTGAAGCCACTTTCTGTGCTCTTGGCAGCTATTGAAAGCTATTGCTTTCATTTGAGGGGTCAGGTAAATATCTCCATGCATCACCAAGCTGATATGTGTGCCACGTGCTCAGCATCTGATGCCGAGTGCCACAAACCATTTCATCAGAGGGAAACTCTTTGCTCAGCTGTGGAATGTTGTTTCTGAGCATTTTTGCCCTGTTGCCTGGTTGAGGGGTAAGTGCCAACCATGGATTTGGGGGTGACAGCAGGGATGGAGGAGGTTTGCTCCCCTGTACAGCCCCTGACCTGCTCAGCCCCTGGCATCGTGCTGGTGACAGAGGAGCTACACTGGGGGGCCTCAAGTGGCCCCAGCAATGGCAAAGTTGGGGATTTAGGGGAACCTAAGATGCAGGTGATGTTAATGCTGTGCTTGGCAGCTTTAGCTGCTGTTGGTGTGCGTAGCCTGTGGTTTGACAGCCTAAGAGACAAAGGTATTTCCTGCCAGGTTTATCAGCTCTGTGCATCCTTCACCTCTCTGGAGAGAAACCTTGGGGGCAGAGGGGCAGCAGAAGCATGGCTGGAATCACTGGTGTGCAGGATGTGTGCAGCAGAGCAAGGAGGGTTTTGTTTTGGAGCAGAGGACACGTCGGGAAAGAAGGAAGGCAGGCAAACCCCAGGGTCTCCATCTTGTAACACTTTCAGATTGAATCCAGATGCCTCCAGACCAACACAAACGGATGAGGGGCAGGGGCAACAGGAGGCTATTTGAAACTGTGGTGGCAGGAGAGCACCCACTGCTTCTGATCGGAGAGATTATGGATTCATGTCTCCTCAAAAAAAGGCCTCAGGTGATTGCAGGTATTTCCAGAAAAGCGACAAACCTCCTTGCCTGGTCTCAGCCCAACAGTGCCATGAAATTGCAGCTTGGGCAGCTCACACCTGCCATGATCTGGGGCTCAGCACTGTCTTTTAAGAGATAAAGCAGAAAATGCCCCTTTTTTTGGGTGGTAGCTTGCAGGGAGTGTGCCACTTTCAGCTCTATTAGGGATTGTTGAGATTATCAGTCAGAAGCAGAGTGCCTATTTCTGGAAAGTCTGGAAATGAACAAAGAAGGGTAATAAGAAATAATTTGAGGAGGTTTTATTATTATTACATTTAGTGGTAGGGTTTTCCCTTTAATGCTTTATATGTTTTTTCCACACTAGATAGGTGAGCTTATATTACACAGTAAAAAGCTATTAGTTTTCTCAAAAGATTGTCGATTTTCTTTCCAAATTGCTAAATTACATTTTCTATTTTATGGGAATGCTCTTTCATTTGTGCAAAATCCTGTGCCTCAGATGGTTAGGCCAATCTCATCATGCAAGAGCATTAGATGAACTAATTGGATCTGTCTCACTCGTACATTTCTATCAGGAATATCTAATAAATGTGGAAATCCATTTGGAAATGAAGACAGCATCTTCATGTTCTTGGGACCTCGGAGATTTCTGGTGTTGCAGCTGCAGCCTGAGCACAGCCAGTGGGAATCAGCTGCTTTCCTCTGGGCAGCTTTGTCAAAGCCTTGTTCCAAGGTAGGACCCTGATCATCTTCATAATTGTCACAAGTTGCTAAAGGATGCAGTTTCTCTGTGGTATTTAATCAATGCTAATCCCAGGAAGATGCAGGGACGTCTCTGGCACGGTCCATTTGGGCTGTCACCAAGGAAGGTGTGAGGGTGACCTCGCTGCTGTCATTGCTGATCCTCTTCAGCCTACTTATGAATTTATCTCCCTGCTCTCCCAGTAAAGCAGAGTGAAACCATTATCCCACGTTGCAAATGGAGAGGTGTGGGAGCAAGGCGGTGAAGGAGTTCCCAGGGCTGTCTGGGCTGGAGACATTTGAGTGGAGCTTCCGTGCTCTAAATCCCAACACTTCAAAGTTCACCTCTGCGGGCTATCTGGGCTGGAGACATTTGAGTGGAGCTTCCGTGCTCTAAATCCCAACACTTCAAAGTTCACCTCTGCTTGGTCTTCCCTCCGGTGACGCTGCATGGCCAACACTTACCAGGCTGGCACAACTATCCCTGACCCCTTTTGTACTGAAGTCTTTATCTTCTGAGACTCCTGTCTGGATTCAGCCAGGGATTTGCAGGCAGGGCTGCTTTTAATGGGATGGCTTTGCCGTTTGGAGTTAAGGAATTTTGTGGAAAGGTGTCCCAAAAGGTCAGATGCTGCTGGCCCATGTGCAGGGTGTTGGAGCTGTGCTGGCTGTGGGGCCTGGGACCTTTCTGTGGCAGGATTCCTGTTCAGCACCGTGTCCTGTGAGGATCAGGCTGTGCTCCCTCAGCACTCGGTAAAGCCTGGTCTGGCAGAAACTCTGCAGAACAGAGTGAACCTTTTATGCATTTGCAAGATGCTTGGACTGGCAGAGTATGCTAGTACTCGTTCAGTGCTTTTTATCACACAAAAATGAGGTATTTTGCTCTTAAATTGAATACACTTTCTTGCTGAATCAGAGTCTTGCTTTCCAGGAGAAGCTAAACCAAAGCCACCCACACTCACTTTGTGAGTACTAAATACTGCTGACTGACAGCAATTCTCATTTGTGAGAGCAGTTTCTGGTAGAGCCAAACCTCTTTCTTCCTAAGGTCTTCCTTCTTACTCTTGCCCAGGTCACAAATGGGGAAAAATCCCTCAAAGGCCATAGGTAAGACCTGAATGCTGCTTGCTCCTCTCTGCCAAAATCAGCAGGACATTTATTGCTGGCCTCAGAGAAAGTGCAGCAAGAGGAAGGGGGGCAAGGGGAGGGAAAGTCACTCAGTTCTAAGCATGTATTGTTTAAATTATTCACTCTCTTCTAAAACAGGCCATTGAATAATACATTGTGGTCACTTTTATTACTAAATGCTTGCACCTAGGCTGAGGTTAAAATGATGTCCCAAAATGCCACTTGCACTCAGGTTCTCTGGAGATGCCCCCCCGGCAGGGCCTTGGTGCCTGCACTTCTCCCCTATGTTTTATGGTTCTGGGTCCTGTGTTGGGCAGAGTCAGCTCTAAGTGCTGCCCAGTCAGGTCCCTCGCACCTCCAGTCCCAGGAGACTGATTTCAACAACCCCAAAGAACTAAAAATAATAAGCTTGGGCTTGTTTCTATTTGCTTTTTCCATTGCTGGCCAAGCCCTCCAGAGTAATTTGTCAACAGCTTTATTCTTTCTTCATTAATGAGAAGTTTTGACCTAATTGCACTAATCCCCGAGTTTATGGAAAACCTTTGAAGTGCCCTACACCAGAGTCACAACATGGAGCAGTGCATGGAGCACAGTGACTTGTTCTCCCTTCCTTTCCCATCCTGTTTCTGTAATGTGCTCACACAGATTTTTGTATTTGGGGAGAATACTTGAGACACTCGTAGCTCAGGTGGGTTTTCAGTCTTATTTAAAGGACAGGGGCAGTCAGGAGAAGCTATCTCTGCTTCACACTTATCTGCTTCTCAATTTCTGCTTCATGTTTAATAGTAATAGTATAAACCAAATCCCCAAAGAACTGTTTGAGAGGTCTGACATTTATGCATTGTATGCAGGAATGATTTAGCATTTAAAAACAAAATAAATCTCTCTGTGTAAGGTGGCTCATTATTCTAACTGATTGGAAATGAGACAAATGTGAACATTTAGTGAGGCTCCTTTTAAAACAAAACTTCCCTTCTGTCGATAAGCTGTCCTTCTCCACAGAGGGGTGAAACCTGGCTGAGCGTCCTGCAGGATAATTAGTTGTTCTTTGGGAAATGCCTTCAAATGCACAAGTGTTAAATCTTACTGGGTTCTTTTATTAAATTATTTGGCTTGTGCAAGAAGGATGCAATCTTAATAGCCAAGCCCTCTGAGATCTATTAATGTCCTTGCAGACTCAAGTGAGGATGCTGACACCGAGAAGCCCAAGGTGTGCTGGGCTCTGAGTCCAGCCATCCAGGAGGAGTGCTTGGATGGCTTCTTGTGCATCCGCTGCTGGCATCACCTCTGGAAGGGTCAGGCCATGAATGCAGCTGACAAACAGCAGTCAGTGCAAGGTCGTGGTCTCCCAGGGTGATGGGCTGGAGCAGGGAAAATGACAAGGGAGCTGCGATGGCAGGGGACAGCTCTGCACACCTTGTGGAACCCTCACCTCCCAGGCAGAGAAGGGCTCTGGGACACAGCCAGCCATGCTCAGCACAGGCGCCATGTCTGTGCAGGGAGACCTGGAGCAGGAAAAGCCCCAAAAGGCCAAGAGAACCTCTGGGAACGGCAGGTGTCTGCAGCAGAGGGGCAGAACAGCGCTGTGCCCCATCGCGAGCAGGAGGTGCAGCCGGGGAACGTCACGGCACTTCCCTTCTGCAGGATGAGGCTCACAACAGCACCAGGGGTCCTGTGGGTACTTGGAGAAAGCGACTGTGAGAACAGAAACTCCTTTGGTTTGCAATTTGTTCTTCCTGCCGTCGTGTGCAGTGACCTTTCCTTAATGAGAGAGAAGAAACCCGAGAGGGAGGGAGGGGGAGGAAGAGGGTGCTGGGGAAGGGCATGGCAAATAGCAGAGGTGTTCTCTGTCCTGCTGCACGGTGGCTGAATTCCACAGTAGCCCACTGCCAGCCCAGAGCCACCCTGCCTGGCATGGAAACTCTTTGAGCTGCTTCACATTCCTCTGTTCCCAGGTCTCCTCCCTTGCTGGGACTCCGTGCTTGCTGGGGCTGCTCCAAATTCACTGGCTCCAGCAATGACTCCTGATATGTGTCGATGAGGGAGAAGAACATTCTGTCCCTACAATTTCTTGAATTATTGGGTATAAAAGCTGACACTGGGTCACCCATGCGCTCTTTTACCCACAAAATGGTGTTTGAGGAGCAGTCTAATACTTCTGATACCTTTGGAAGTGTCTCATTACCGTGCGACTAGAGACAGCTTCTGCATGAGCCCAGCAGAAATAGACCTCTATTATGTCTCTTCACAGAGTTTTTGCATATAATATTAAGCATTAAAATAATTTAATAAGGCATAAATCAAGTTTTACTGTAGTGCCACTGCACAGGAAAAAAGCACTCCTGGAATTGTACCTCAATACATCGTGGCCTCCTTTGGAGTGGGAACAATTTATATATTCAATATAATTTCCACTGGTTCTGCTGTAAATCCCATCTCAGAGCTGTGTGCTCTCCTCATCGTACAACGGGCATCCACCAGCGTGTGCAGCCCCACAACTCCCTCTCGGGCTGCCAGGCCTGCAAAGGTCCAGTCTTGCCCTGCCCTTTGACCACGCACTGTGCACCACGTCACCTGTTGCTCCAGCAGCTCCAAAGCTCCTGCTGTGCTGTTGAGCCTGCGCGGGGGACCGGGAGTGCGGCATCTCTCCGGAGTTCTATCCAGAGTGCCCCCCGTGCCGGCCCCGAAGCTGTCAGGCTGCTCACACTGTGCAGAGCTGGCCCACAGCAGTGCCCTGTGGTTTTACATCCCAGCTTTCCCCGTGGTGTAACAGCCCTGGGCTGGAAATTGTTGGCAGTGTTTTATTTCCATAGGTGAATGCTCTGGGCTGATCCCTTCTGGGCTGGCTCCCGGCAGTGTCTTTTCTCTTGATTAATCACCAGGAGATGATAAATGAAAATATCAGCTTGAGAAATGCCTGCCCTGTGCTCCCAGCAGAGGCAGCAGTGCATGGTGTATAGTTTTCTCCCATCTCTTCTGTTTGATTCCCTCTGCAGAGCTGCGTCTCAAGTGATCCTTTTGCACTCAGGAGCTTTGCCAGTGTTCAGCCCCACTCGCTGGGTACTGGAGAAGAGATGAATATTGCAGCTTGGGCAGTGGTGAGCTTGTTTGGGAAAGTTTGGATCTGTCTGGGATTTCATCCCATGAAACGTTCTGCAATTTCAGTAAGTTTTGTGTCCTTTAAGGGGAGAGAAGACTTTTCAAACCCTATGTAGAAAAAGGGGAGATCCCTAAGACTGGTGCGCAGAGATTTTCCGAAGCTCTGGGAGACATTTTTGATCTAAGCGTGACTGAAGCCAGTACATACTTGCAAAAAAAGTTCTGGGTCTGAAGTATCTCATTTTGGACAGAAAAAGTGATTTGTCTGTGCATTCTTGATGTACAGCCCTATTGGCATCTGCAGTGTCTTTAAGTGATGTATCTCTCTGAAGGCTTCACTGCTTCTGCTGTGTGATCTGCTCCCAACAAACTCCAGAGGGAGAGTGATTTATCAGTCACTGCTTTTTAGGGTGAGGAAAAGGCTAATGCTTTATGGATCTATCAGCATTCCTGTATGGCACACAGAATACAATATCCTGCCAAAGCAGTAAGGGATGTCTGCTACCTGGCAATCCATCATTTCTCCCAGTGCCCCATGGCAAATGCACTTTTCTTTTCTCCATCACTCTATGTGTGAGTTCTGTTATATAGTGAAGAGCTTCTCCCTTCTCCTCCTCCACAAATGGTTTTGAAAGCCTGAAAATGCAACTTCTGCAGGGTGCAGAATAAGATGGGAAGGGTCATTTTGACAGGGAGAAGATGTCATTGCCTGCAGGCCCTGGTTCCAGCAGGACCTACGAGATCTCAAGCAATGCAGCTGTGCCATGGACAGCACAACAGGATCACAGCAAGGATGAGAAATCCAGGCCAAACACGCCCACATAGCCTGTCAGGTATGCGCCAAAGCCACACAGATGTGTCAACAGATGCTCCACGATTTTCTGTTCTCCCCTGCCCCATGGTGATTTCCTCTGTCATAGGCATGGCTCAGCTGACCTTGTCCCCAGAGCTCATCCATCCCATCCACAGAGTAAGTGAAATGTGTTTATAACCTGGTGAGCATCTTCTGGGGAGTATGAATCCCTCTCCTACATCTCTCCTTGGTGTTTTAATTGATTCAGGGTTTTCCCAGTGGAGAACTTCATAAGAGCATTTGATAAAATCAGCTACACACGATCCTGCCTCTCATTACTCACAGACTTGAGGCAGGTAGATGATTAAGTGAATTTTTTACGGTGTGAGCAGTTGTAACAAGGGAAATTATCATCCTGGATATGAGACAATGACTTGGCTCTTACTACATCTGCTGGCAGACAACTAACCCAGTGACTTTGCCTCTGATCTTGGAGCAAGTCTTCTGCTTTCTACTCCAGGGCTAGCCTGTGTTTGCTACACTCACACTAACAGGACAAGTCATATGGATGTGCAGTGCTCAGGAAAATAGCTTCAGATTCTTGTGGGGTTGATGTTGCAGTCCTGATGGCTGTCAGTGTCTGCAATTGTCACCTTGGGAATAATTCTGCAGACATCATTTGGGCTTGGGAATGGGGCTGGAGGTGCTACAGAACATGACAGTATTGTTGGTCATATTGTTGGACAGTATGGATGGGATGGGATTCACCCCTTATTTCCATTTAGCTGCATCCTACATATTATTACCCCAAGGAAAGTCAGTAATGCTGGAGTGAAAACTGGGGGAAATGAGTGAAAATCACTCACTCCATTAGGGAAAGTTTCCAGTTAAAATGTGAGGGATATTTTTTACTGCTAGCAGACTTTGGGTACAACCCAGAATAGTGACTGAAAGAAAGAGCTGCCACTTGGTTTTGTTGCACGTTTCCACAAGCTTTAACTTGCTTTTGACACATCTCCCTGTTAATAAATAAACTTTCTTTTTGCAGGGAGTCATTGTCAAGATAATGTCAGATCCCACTGTGAAGCCAGATCCAGTAAAGAGCAGTAATGTTGTTTTCTAATTTGTTTGAAATCTTAAAGCACTCCCTCATCTGAGCAGAAATACCTAAATGGCACCTATTTGGAGCTGTGTGTAATTCTTTGCTCTAATGGCATGCCTGACAGTATCTGTGTACTTACCTGGAGCAGCAAAAGCCTCCTGTATTTAAATGAAATACACACAGCAGGCTTGAAGATGAACACAGGAGATGCTTGAATACCTTTTAGACAACTGTAATTCAGACCATAAACATAATATAGATTGCAATAGTGTATATAAAGGAGCACTTCAAATACCAGCCTTTGTGTTCTGCAATTCCGTCCAATTGATTCCTGACCTAACGCAACGCTGTACCCGAAACTGTTGCATAAACATAACAAATCCATCACCAAATCAATGAAGGAGATGCAGGAGAGGTGTGGTAATTATCTGGTGTGATGTGGCTCACATCAGCTGCAGGATGTGTGCTGGTATTCCATGTAAGGAACCAGGAGAGATGAAAATGGGGAAAGGATGACTCCTCATCCCTATCACCGAGCGCATGCCCGCCCTTCGCTCTGCTGAAGTCAGGCACAATTTGCACTGTGGAGCACCTGCACCTCTGAGCAGAATGAAATTTCTGTATTTCTCTGAATTCCTGCAAAGTGGGACTTTTTGCTCTCCGTTTAATGGGAATTTTGTCAGTCATGCTTACTAGAAACAATAAAGGGATAATAAATAGTGCAGTCTGCGGACAGCAACAGGCTCCAACAATCCATTAACCAACAAGACATGTTGCACATTCCAGCTTATTAGACTCATATCCATAATATATTTTAACAATCTCTCTCTGGCAGGCATTTTCTTAGAACAAATACACAGTTTGGACTTCCATTTTTCATCCCTGCTCAAAATTTCAGAGTGAAAAAGAGCTAGTAGCAAGCCATTAGCAATAATTTGATCGTGCATTTGCACTGGAAATTTTAAATAGATTTTTCTTCTGTTCATCTCCTTCCACTTGATCCCCTCTTGTTTTTCTGTGCATTGTGCAGGCTGGGGGCGAGCAGCAAGGAGACCGCCTGAGCAAACACTGTTTTGGCAGTTTTTCATGCGTGGCCCTTGCTATTTTGAATAGAGCCTTTCCTCACCCCACCTTCTTGCTTCCCACTTTGTACAGCTGCTTGCTGAGTGATGAGCAGTGTGCGCCCCTTCCAGCTGAGTGTGCAATGCTGGTATTTAGGGTCTTTTGCTGATGAGACGGAGCTGGAATGTCTTGATCCTGGCTGGTGCAGCAGTGAGGGTCCCTGTGTCCTTTCAGTAGGGGGACACAGGATCTGGCCAGGCTTGTGGGACCCTGGGGAAGCTTCAGCTTGGTGAGCAAGACGTTCCCAACAGCTCCATCTGGAAATTGGTATTGAAGTGGTCTTGCTGGAGGAACACAACCTGCTGATGTACAGCTGCCTGTTTCCAGTGTAGCCCCTTTGGTGGTTTATCCTGTGCACACTCAACAGTATCCCAGACCCGTGGCACCCCGGGCCCCTCAGAGACTGGGCTATCCAGACTTCAGTGATGCCCCTGCACTCAGCACCACTCTGCCCTCATGACAGAGTTTCCAGGTGAGTCCCACTCCATCCCTCAGCTTTAAGGGAAGGGTCCGGGGCAGTGTGCGGAACTTCGCTCTCTCTTGCAGCCCCCGCTGGGGATGGCGAGGGCTTAAGAGACGCTCTATTCACTCGCAGTGCAGCACTGTGAACTCAACACGCGCAAACGAGGGACCGCGCATCCCCTATCCCACGCCAGGTGCACGCGTGGGCTGCGCCGCACAGGCAGCGAGCGAGGGAGCACCGGCAAGCGCTCAGCCCGGTGTGAGCCCGCGGGGCTGCGCACCCCGCCCCCGCCAGCAGCGGCACCGGGATCGGATGGGTGCCGGGCGGGAGGGCCCGCACGGGTGCGGCGCGGGGCGGGTGTGGCGCGCGCCGGGGCGGGGCAGCCCCGAGGGGAC
>WBMZ01016827.1:0-63608 GCA_013400975.1 Atrichornis clamosus | reverse complement strand
GGGAGGGCGGGGCGGGCCCCGAGCGGGGAAAGCGGAGTGAGAGCCCTGGTCATGGCGGTGGCTCTGGCTGGTTGTTTCTCGCCCCCCGCCTTGCTCATCAGCCCCTCAGACTCACAGAAGCGTTACGGCAGGAAGGGACCTCTGGAGATCATCGAAGGCAGGGTCGCCTGGAGCAGGTGACACAAAGATCAGATTCGTTACCCGGTGTGCAACAAGCCAGTAGTTACACACTCGGAGAGATATTACTTCAGAGTTGCGCCAGTCTGGGTGCCCAGGCGTGTTCCACAGATCAAGCACGCCAACTTATCAAAACTTTTTATGCGTTTTAACAGACAAAGGAATTAGTATTCATGGGCTACAAGATACATAGTTCTCTTATTAATTAGTATTCTATCTTCTGTTGGTTAATACTTACCTTGCTTCTCATACTAATTAGTGCACGTACTTTGACTTTCTCTTCTTTTAGGTCAGTGGGGTTCTTGATGGGGGCCCATGAGTCGGTGGTCTCGATCAGCCCCTGCTGGAGTTACCTTTTAGCCAGTGGGAACTGATGCAGCACAGTTGCTGAGTTGGCTTTGTTAGTGTCTTCCTTATCTTGGGAGTTCTGCCTAATGTCCCCGTGGCCCATAAATTCTGCATTCTTTGCGTTCACTCTCAGTGGCACATCCTTCTTCCCAAGCTTTGTTAACCTCCCCCTAAGTCTGAGATAAACATATCAAGCCTTAAACCTTAACAAGGCAATCCTACCAAAAAGTAATTTATTTTTCCAACGCTTGGACATCACTTAGAGCTTGCTAGCTG
The DNA here is from genome assembly GCA_013400975.1 of Atrichornis clamosus. NCBI lineage: Eukaryota > Metazoa > Chordata > Aves > Passeriformes > Menuridae > Atrichornis > Atrichornis clamosus. The sequence continues at coordinate 62,807 of WBMZ01016827.1, read as the reverse complement.
CTGTTTCACGGATTAAATCTCCTTCTTTGTTAGTTAGGCTTGAAAGTATACAAAGATCAAACATCAAAGAACATCCTTTCTTAAGAAAATTTTACATATTCCACATTTTGCAGCAACAGGAACGTTCTTGTAAGAGAGATGCTTCAGGCCCCTCATCATCCTCATGGCCTCTGCTGGACCCTCTCCAGTAGCTCCTTATCTTTCTTGTCCTGTCACCGTGAGGGCACACCCCGGCTTTCCTCAGCCCCTGCAGTTCTTAAAACACACAAACGTGGTGGGGCTGCCACGAGGGGCTGGACATACGTTGGTAACTCCAAAAAATCCTCAAACAGACAAGGAATGTAAAACAAAATTCTAAAGAACTTAATCTGTAGTTCCTCAGAGGCACGTGCTTGCTTCATGTTACACACACAAGTATATTCTTGGGTCATGTGTTACGAATCCTGTTAAAATCTAAATACACCGGGGAGTTCCTCAGCCGGTGTGCAGTGGGTTATGGCTCTGACGTGGAATCGTCAGAGAGACAAGGATTTACTCACCCTCCAGCTTTTATTTGTCTATTCGAAGACACTATGAAAATTATTTCTGATTTCTATTTGCAGTAAAATCCCTGACTTTATGAACTTGACCCTTCAGAAATTTAAATTATCACAGGGAAAAAAAAAAAAAAGTGGTGTCAGAAGTGGGATTCGAACCCACGCCTCCATACGGAGACCAGAACACCCAAACCCGCCACGGGAAGGCGCGGAACGCCTTGAGTCTGGCGCCTTAGACCACTCGGCCATCCTGACACTGCGTGTGCAGCGGTGGCCGGGACGCCCTTGGTGCTGTCGTCACGGACGTGCCTGCTTCTCTCTGTCCCCTGATCCTTTATAGAGAGCCCGTCCGTACTCGAGAGGTGCCGCGGAGCCGCCAGGGAACCGTCGTGCCGGCCCGGCCCGGAGCTCCGCCGCGGCGAGGAGGAGCCCGGCGTTACCCACAGGCCCCCGCCGCGCGGCCACTTCCGCCGCGACCATTTTGTTCTTCACCGCTGTCAAGGGTACCCGCTCGGCTCTCACCATGTTCGCTGTGGCCAGGGCCGCTCGGAGCCTCGCCGGTAAGGACGGGGGCGGCTCTTGGGGGTGTGGGGGGTTCCTCAGGGAGTCTCCTCCCGGTTTTTGCCCTCCCCTGTCCCTCACAGTCCCCGGCTCGCAGAGCATCCGGGGAGGGTCGTGAGGGCGCTTAAGGGGCTGCAGGGGCTCCGGCGTCTTTCGTCTCGCACTTTTTTTCTTTCTTTCAGCCTCTTTTATTTCCTAGTTGCTTTTTGACCTAGGATTACTTTTTTCCTAGTACCTAAAGGCACCGTCAGGCCTGGTAACCTGCGGTGACAAGGTGTAGTGAATACCCAGCCCTTAAACTCAAGGTTAAAGTTACCCCTTTAGTGATACAGACCTCGCAGTGCTTCATCTGCTCCTCTAAAATCTGGTCCTGGCTCATGATGTGCTTATTCCGAGGTGCGGACACCTAAAATTAACGTGTCTAGGTAGATCTTCAGGCTTTTTTATGGTTAGAAAAACCCTTGTGTGGCCTCACAGAGCATGGGAGGTATGTAGTAATGTGGATATCACTATCATTTTCTCTAGTCACGGTTAGGTAAAGAACGCAAACCATTGATCTGAGACTAAAAGTATTTGTTTTGTAACATCTTTATGTACACATCACCCTTTCATCAAATGCTTTGTACACAATTACCAGACAGTGTGTCTCTTGTAGCTGCTGCTTTGATTTTTCACTGTCTTCCCTTTAATAAGTGTATATTTAATAGAGTATATAAATATACTCAGATAATGTGCATCATCTGAAAATAACTTTCTGTATTTTGTTGTCTGTTATTTATCTCATGCCCACGGGTTATTTCTGTTTCCTTCCTCACCTCCCTCCCATCCCTTCAAAAATCCTGAGGGAATAAGAAAGGTGTTACCCACACCCGCTATCTTTAACCCCGTATTTGAAGGTGAACTTCATCATGACAGTGCTTATGTTGGGTACACATACTGCCAGGATAGATACTTAGGATAGACATGTAGAAGTCTGAAATTGTTAAGTACTAAACAAAATATTTTGTTAGAGAACCTGTAATACTAAAAAGTGTACTTCCACACCAAAGGCCCAAAGGAAACATATTAACAAAAATGGTAACTTAGAGGTTTTTCTTTTACAGAAGTTGGTCTTAAGGAATAAGTTACAAGAGAGAAACTGAGAGAGCTGGGGAAAAAATTAAAGGATTTGTGCGTATTTCTGTTTTGGAGTCATTCCAGAGTTCTAAGTCCAAAAGATTAGTTTTTTCCAGCATTTTTAGTCTTTTAATGCTAACACGTGCCTCTCTGTTGGGGGGAGCTGAGGATTGTGAGTGGTTTGAGCATATACTTGGGTTGATTTCTGTAATTCTCCTTAACACTCCTTAGCTCGTGGCATCCAGCACACTGCAGTCAGACAAGCTCATGCCAAGCGTGAGCCAACCTTCCATGATAAATATGGAACCATAGTCCTTCTTGGTGGAGCTGCTCTTTTCACCTCTGTCTGGGGATATGTAAGTTGTTTTTTTTCAACACTCTCTCGTGTCTCGAGCTGTAAACTTTAAAGGTATCACTTTTGCCTGTTTGAAATAACTTCAGTGGTCAGAATTTAGGAGCTTCTTATGTAAGTGAATAGTGATGTGATAGAGGTGAAAGTTTTGGTAGTTGATAACTTGATTTTGAGTTGTTACTCAAATTTCTGTGTCAGTCTGTTGCCTGATTTGAAAATTTGAGAAACACAAGTTCTCTTATAGTCCTCCTATACAGGTACAGCTTTTAGCAGCAACATTTCTAGACAACAATGCCAGTATGGTGATGGGGTTTTACATTTCAGATTCTTTCTTCTATTTTGGATATTTTGAAATAGAAAACAGAAACATCAAATACTATTCAATATAAACATATTCTACTTTCTTTATTAGAAAATTGAGATGTCGTGTTCTAATACAAGTAATATCAACTGAAAACAGTAAAAATAGCCCTCTATCAGAAGGTTTATTTGATTTCAGAGTTGATAATCTTGGGTTTTATCCTCTTACAGGTGTTCACACAGCTTGGAATTGAGTGGGGCATTTCACCTACTGGCAGAATCACTCCAAGAGAATGGAGGGAGTAACAGCCTCTGATTTCAATGAACTGGTCTAAACTTTCACTGAGAAAATGGTCATGTAATGGCATTTGTTCCGTAATTACCACTTGTACAGTGGCATTCCTGGTCTAATAAACATACGTAGTAACCTATCTGGCTCTTACAGGTTTCCCTTGTGCTCTGTTTCTGCTGAAGTGTAAGAAATAATGTAAAAACTCAAAGTAATTTTGTATAGTCCCAGTTCCTGTAAAGGTGACTAGTGGATAAAGGACAAATCCAGAAAATTGAGTTGTCCATTTAGTCACATGTGTGTAAATCAACCTCACTGCATTCCCACTGCAGAGTATACATCCCTTTTCCTCTGACTTGTAGTCACAAAGTTGAGATCCCATTTCTTTTCCACAAAAGGATTTTTACACCTTGAATCACTCTGTCAGTAAGCTGCTTTTCTCTGTGGCCTCTGAGTGTTGTGACGAAACTAAATTCAGTTTTGAGTCGGAGAGGCTCCCCAGGAGCAGGCAGTATGCCAGGGGAAATGGGACTTTCCTAATGAATTCTTATGGAATTAGAGAATGGTTTGGGGTGGAAGGGGCCTGAAAGCCTATCTTGTTCCAACCCCCTGTATCTGCATTTAACTTCTGCTCAGGGTAGAAGTTATTAGAGAAATCAGATGGGAAAAGAACACTTACTGGTTCATGCTGGTATTTGTCAGAGAACCCCAGAGTGGTTTGGGTTGGAAGGGACCTTAAAGGCCTTCTCGTTCCAACCCCCCTGCCATGGGCAGGGACACCTTCCACTAGACCACGTTGCTCCAAGCCCCGTCCAACCTGGACATTTCCAGGGAATTCCTGTGCGACCACAATTTGCTGGGAAATGGATTTGGGGTGCATGCAGATTCTAAACTTCCGAGTCAGTCAGAATCCCTGAAGGACACAGACATCCTGCCAGTGACCTGTGCGGGGCTGTGTCAGCAGTTCGAGGTTGAAGTTTAGTGCGGACGCGTCTCCGTGTCACGACACGGCGACACCGACCGCGGCTGGCGGCACCGCCCCCTCCCGCCGCCGTCACGTGCTCAGCCGTGTCACGTGACCGGGTGGGCGGGGCAGGGCGCCGGTGGTCACGTGGCACGGCGGGGCCAAGAGCCCGGCGGTCCCGGGCCGGGAGCGGCAGTCGGTGACTGCGACTCCGGTGAGTGTGGACCTGCCTTTTTGCCTGTGTTTGCCTCCGGGAGTGCACACCCTCCCTGAGGCTCCTTCTCCCCTCCGTGAGTGCGGACCCTCCTCGGGGCTCCCGCGACCCCCGTGAGTGTGGCCTCGCCTTGGTGCTTGTTTCTCTGCGTGAGTATAGACCTTCCTTAGGGCTCCCGTCGTCCCAGGCTGCCCCCGGTGAGTGCGGACCTGCCCTGGGGGTTCCCGCTTTCCCCCGGCCCGTTGTCGCCGTGTCCCCCAGGGGAGGGGGGGTTGTTTGCGGGCGGCTGCGGCGGTGCCGGGCTACGCGTGCCCGAGGGGAGAGGAGGGGAGGTCCCGCTATCGCGGAGGGTCTGGGCTATAAAGCACGTTCGGCTCGGCCGCGGTCTGTGCAGCCCCTCGGAAGGGCCGTGAGCTGTGTGAGGGTGTCCAGCGGCCTCATCCGGGGGGGGTCGGGGGTGACCCGGCGTTTCGTCCCCCGACCGCCCTGGCGGCATCTCCGTGTCCCGGCGCAGCCCCGGATCCAGAGCGGCATTTCGTGCTGAGCCGCTTCCCTGCGCCCCGGCAGCCCCCGCCGCCGGGCGCTCCGGCAGGGGCAGGAGCCCGGCTCCGCTCCCGGGCCTGCGGCGGGGCCGGCGGGCTCAGCGGTGTCCCGCGGGGGCTGGCCGGGAGCGCGGCGGGCTGTGCTTATCAGGGAGCATCCACATCGCGGGCCTTCCTTTTTCTTGGCACAAACTAAGTGCGCACTCACCGAGACTCCTGGAAAAGTCTCTCTTGTGCTCTTGTCAATGGTCAGAGAGACTCATCACGAATCTGAATGCAGGAGTCACTGAGCCTCTGCTCCAATTCTGAGCTGCTCAGTTTGTCCCTCTGAAACATCTTTGTTACTGTTTTGCCTTATGCCACCTTATGCCACCTTATGATGGCAGCACTCTGTGCACGAGTACCTTTTTTCAATGTTTCTATTAAAAGCATAGTGTGAATATTCTGGGAAAAAGCAAATAAGGCTGTTTAGGAAGCTTGGGGGTGAAATCTCATAAAAATGAGCACAAGCATAACAGCCTAACTCTTGTCTCCCTTTATCCATGTTCTAGAAATTGCACATAATGAGTGTAAAGTTGCTTAAAATCTTTCATGCACTCAGCAGAGACTGTGTTTCTATACTTGTTGAATTGTGGAGATGTAAATAGGTGAAGATTTGGTAGTGTGGGAGTTTGTGTGCATTGTGTGAGCATAAGCACAGTTTGATTAGAAGTTAATCATTATAATGTATTTTCTTACTAGAGAAAAGACCTGAAGCTTTTTACCTTCACAGATAGCAAAGCAGAGAAGCAAAAACTTGCGTTATATGTAATTGACTGCCTTACTCTTCTTATTTTCACTTCTGTAATGCATTCCACGTTGTTCTGCCAAGTACTTTGAGACTAAGCTCAAGACTGAGGAGCCTCAGTTGACCTTGGTATGCTCACATAACAACAGGTTATAAATTATATTCTATTCATAATATTTACTGTGATTCTTCCAAGGGAACATTCATGTTCTCCAAAAATCTGAGTTGAAGAGGTAGTGGAGGGCCGTGAACAAGTAAAAGGATTTGCTAAGAATTTGTCCCAAGTGCTATGAAACTCTTGTTAGAAGTGAAGCAGAATGCTTTCAATGTGTATTTTTTCTCTCCCCATGCAGTTTGTATAGAAATAAATTTCCTGAGAGCAATTCCCATCCTCTGCTGACCAAGCAAGGCTTGTTAAAGTCTTGAGCAATGTGAATTACAACCTGTTTAGAGTGTTACATACCTATGACATTTATTACAGATGCACAATTTCTATCTCAATGACTAAACCTCATATATCCATGGGACTATCATATATATCTCATATTTAGTCATACTAGCAAATGGATCTGTTTGCCCCTGAACCCTATAAAACCTCCTTCCCTATTGGACCCAGCCCCTGTAGCACTTTTTTAAGCCCAAGGATGAGATGATGCAGCTTTTTCCTTTCTTGCCCTTTGCTCTTCTCCATAGGTCCCTGCAGACACTGAGGGACAGGCACCTTTTTCCATTTAACGTAATTAGTAATTAGCTTTCTGTTGCCATAAATAAAGTGAGCTGAGTAGCACTTGGCCATTTAGAAATTAAATAAAATCCAAAGGCTGTAATTAAACCTGAGAGGTTCTGTTGCTGGCATTTGTGTGATATTTGCCAACCTGTGGCCTCTTAGTTTCAGCAGCTATAAATACAAAATAATTATAGATAAACTCTGGTGAAAACTGAGCTGTGCAGGTAACCAGAATCACCTGTCCTTCCTAGTGGTATCCCTGCTGATCCCAGAAGAGGCACAAAGTGTGTCTGTGGTGCAAGAGCTTTGCTGCACTGTGTTTCCTGGGTTAGCTTGGATATTAGAAGCACCAAAGTGTCTTTTCTAGGGTTTAATGGGACTCTGGGTTTTTACTGGTGCTGTAACTTTCTCTTTGCATTGCTTGTTTTTTAATTCTATTTTTTTGACAGTGTGGGTTTATGAATTAACTTTCACTTCACCAAACCTTATTTGCTTCAGACATTTTACTTACAGTGACTGTTGTTAGCATATCAAAAATTACTTAGATGAATGTCTTAGTCACTTTGTGCTTGATCATGGTTGAATTTTCCATAGGGAGAAATTGGTGTTGGAAATAGAAATCACCTTGTTCTGTTGCTTCATTCACTTCATAGAAACGCTGACTGACCTTCTCCAGGAAAAGAAAACTAAATACAGAGCTGGTAACTTGTAAGGGGAACTGCCATTTCTTTGTGTTGTGAAATCCTAAAATCCTTTACCATTTGATGGTAAAGGTGTTTTATAGATGGAGCAATGCATTGGTTATGAATAAAAGCATTATTTTTCTCTAGAATGTGTAATCTGTAACTTAGCATCCCACTTACAAAGGATGTGTCCATGCTACCTTGTACAAGCCATTGCTGTGGAATACATGGATGGCTACACATCCTCATGCCCATCTTTTGACTTCTATGTCTATTTTCATGTAAACTTGGTAAAATATTAACCCAAATGAGGAGAAGTAGGATTAAATTGTAAATATTTGTGTACCTGTTCTGTGCATCTGGTCCTAATTCATTGGTGTAACAGCTATTTTTCAGTCTGCTTAGTCATGGACTTCCTTAATTTAAAGTTGTCAGGAGGAGGAAATACAACAAAAATATTTCTTTCAAGTTTCAGCCAAATTCTTTCTGCCTTGAAGCACTTGTAAGGGAGGCAGAGCATTAGGAATGAAATGAATATGACAAGGTAGAACACAGTCTCAGATGTAAGCATATATGAGCCTTTAACTGGTTATCCTGGGAACTGGTTACAAGGGAGAAAAAAATATTTGTGTATACTTAGAGTCATTGTGTATAACCCTGTATTTCCTTCTGAGAAAAAGATCTCTTTGAAGCACCAAGAGCACTGGAAATCCAGACACTTTGGTCTTCAGAAATTTCAGCAAGGCTGAAAACCAGAAGTTGTTAACAGGCTGTTCCTCAATTCAGTGTGAATAATCTCATGTGACTGATGTGAAGAGACCAGTGTTTCTCGCAAATGGTTCATTTTTTAGAGAACAACCTGTTCTTAAAATCAGTATAAAAACTGTTAGCAGCTTGCAACAGAGCAAATAAAAATCCATGTTTGTTGTCTTCCTCCCCAGCAGGGAGATGTGAGTGATGCTCATGTCATAGAGATCAGGGTGTTTGTTAATGGAAGGTCAGAGAACAAGAATAAGTTTGGTCCAACAGATAAATTCTGTTGATGGAAGTTCTGAATTCAATCCTAGTACTCTGGGGCCTTGAGGGGTAAAAAAAGTAAAAATAAATTTGGTTGTGTTTTCACGGGGGGTTTTTTATGCCTTAATGCTTTTTGCATATTTGAATTAGTTTCTTCCAGGAAAGGATTTTCTCTGCTGTGTTTATGAATGAGCAGCAGAAGGGCAAGGAAATAGACTGAGAAAATGGAGGAAATACTTCATCCATACAACTATAATCATAATAGATGTGAAAAAGTCTGATGTTACTTCTATAGAGCTAAGCAGCTGTGTTTTAAATGCCTAGGTGGGCATTTGGTAGCAGTGCTGACGGGTACTGTAATCAGTGCTAACTCCCTGCCTGTAACTGTGAGTGTGGCTGCTGTTTGACACAGGGCCTTTAACACTGTATCCTAGTCCCTGTAAAAATGGCTTTTATTGTATTGTAACTTGAGTCTCTTACACCAAAGGACAGGCAAGACAGCCAGGAGCTCAGCAGGTTTTCCCTGGCTTGCAGTTGTACCCTAGCTTTCCTCCAAGGCAGCATTTTGCCAACCTTTGATTATTTTAGATGGCAGCTGACAGCCAAAACATTTCCTTACTTTATCTTTGTTTTCAGAGTCCAGTAACAGTGCAGTTGTCAGGGCAGTTCAAGTTGGGCATGCACCTGAAATACTTTTAAATTCATGTCTATCCAAACCTTACCAGAGGGCAGATTGTCTGTGACAGTCTGTTACGTCTCGTTTTAGTTCATCTCATGAGCCTGGTTGTGCTCACCAAGTGCACTCCAAGTCAGGTCGTTTTTGCAACTTTGTTTGTACTTCAGGCTCGTGGGGAAATTTGTCTCCCTGACTGCGGAATGACAAAGATATCCTTGTTTGCTGGGTGTGGACTGAGCATTCCTTGGGGAAGAACTGAGGGAAGCAGTGAGGATCACATTTCAATAGGATGACATGAAAGCAAGTGTATTCTTGGGTAACTTAGAGTGATTTTTTTTTTTTTTTAAGTGTTTTGTGTGCAGATCAGTCTGAGAAAGGGCCTGCCATATGAAATGTGCTTCAGATATACTTCTGGTTGATAATTCTTGTGTGCCAGGTGACAGTTCTACATTTCTGACACGTGGGTACTCACACACAAATATTGCTGTGTGTTTCTAGTAACTCACATCTTGTAAGAGCAGGGGAGAACTGAGGTCTGTAGTAACTCTTCAGGTAGAGCTGTCTTATTTCAGTTCTTAGAGGGGATGAGATGTGTTTCATCTCTCGGAAAAGCCACTATTCCCATTTTTATACTGGCTGCTTGATGATTAAGTTCAACATTTAGTTTTGTGCATCTGGAAGGTAAGCCTGTTTCTATGATGAAACTTCCTTGTATTTTTCTTACATGGTTTGTAGCACGTCTCAAAGTGAAACCAGAAACTCTCAGACCTTCTGTAACAGGGAACAGTTTGGAAATGTTACCAGGGAGCAAGGAAAATTTATTTTACTAAACATCAATGTAACTGAGTTTTCCAAGATAAGTCCTCAGGGTAAGAAAACAAATTAAGCTTGTGCTTCACTTCAGCTGTTCAATTAGTCATCAGATTTTACTGTTGCTTCCATTGCTGCCAGACATGGACTGTGATCTTTTTCCTGGTCACTGATCTCTCTGTCAATGAAAACTTGCATTACTTTTTTCAAAATATTAAGAAAAAATCTGGAAACTGCTTCTTTTGGCTTCTTTTCCCCTCAGTCACTTAACAGTTTATGCATTGGGTAAAAGAAGTCCTTTGCATTAGGTGATATTTCTACAAATTCATTTCATTTAGGTTCAGTTATTTTTTTTTTTCTGGGCTTGTTTTTGTGAGCAAAAATAATAATGATACCCTTCAGAGGAGCAGAAATTAGACTTTTCTGAATGAGGTGTGGGGAAAAGCTTGATTTGCTTCCTGGGCTAATTTCAGTATCACTTGTTTATGCCAATGTAAGGTAATACTTGAGAGAGAAATGTGGAAAAACACAATTATCAGCTATGCCACTGTGGCTGATGTGCCATCCTCTTGTTTTAGCATTCCAAGAGCTGCTGTCCCTCTCTTTCTCATTTGCTTCTCCCTATAATTTAATGTCCCACACCAGTGAATCATAGCTTGCTTCATGTAATTAAGTGACCTCAATTGTAACACAAATCAAATAATAGGTGTCTGAATGCTTTCCCTTTTTTGAAAATTCATGGGAATAAATACTTAGAGTTCTTCTTCCTGTTCAGGTCTGCTCAGACTTTGGCATCTACCAGAGGTACATGTGGCAGTGGATGTCATCTGTTAAATCCTAGAATCCCAGGATGGTTTGGCTTGGAAGAGACCTGAAAGCTCATCTCATTCAAACCCCTACCATGGGGACACCTTCCACTACATCCCTGTTTTCATGTCAATCTTCATGTGAAGTTCTTCAGGAACTAATGTCCTAATTGTTTTTAGCCACCAGCAATGAGAAGACTGGAGTAGAAATTCACGATGGAGGTGAAATCCGTGGCCATCGGTGTGGAGGGGATGACCTGCAACTCCTGTGTCCAGACCATTGAACAGCATGTTGGGAAGATGAATGGAATCCACAACGTTAAAGTTAGTGACACCATCACTGTTTCTTGCAAAGCTTCATTTGTGCATGGGACGCTGTGATAAATTGTGCACCAAAGGAGGAAAATAATGTGGGAAGAGCTGTTTCATGGGAAGCTGATGTTGGAGGTCCATTAGTGTATTCCTGGTATCCGAGAAAAACAAGTGCTTGCTTCACTGCAATGGGAGCTAAGTCATTATGTGTTGCTCTTAATTAATTTTCTGCTTTACAATTAATTTGGAATTGTGAAGTAATGGGAAAAGAAAGTAAAAAGAAAAAAAACCAGCCAGAACAGGCTTTGTCCTAATTCAGACTTTCTTGGCCTGACTTGATTTTAACTTTTTTTTTCTTAGCTCAGAGGAGATACCAACATTTTGTTGGTCTTTTTTCTGTCATGGGCAAAATACTGGGCTGTAGAATGTTCAGGGTGAGCTGATTATCCCTGCACAGTAGATCATTTTACAGTCGTTTTAGTAACTGAAGTAATTTAAAAGCTGAGAGACTCCTCTTAATTTTGTGAACCAACCTGTGGTAGAAAGAACAGTTCTAACAATGACAGCAACAGAAAATTTCAGAGTTATTTAGTATCTGTGTTCTGAAAACATCCTGTAATCTTCTGTCGTGGTTGATTTTACTCCAAAGGAAATATTATCTTCCTGGTTTTATCAAAAGTTAATTCCTATTATAGTGGGCATGTCCTAGGTGAACGCTTCCCTTCCCAGAACTGGGCACAATTTTAATTTGGGGGGTGTGTGATTGTTGCCTGTGGCTGGTTTTGAAAGGCCCATTGTGGTGCACTTCCCCTGCAGAGGTAAGTGCTGCCCAGTTCAGAGCAGTTTCCTTTTGCCTTATGTAGGTGCTCAAGCACACACAGAGAAATTTTGGTGAGGAGCAGCAATGTTTACAAGACAGATCATTTTTCACCTTCCTTCAACAGTAGAGGAGCTTTAATGTGAGTCTGTGCTCTGACAGCAGAACCCTGGAGCACTGAACAGACCCCTGTGCATGGGCAGATAAATCACTGGGTGTCTGCAAGCATGAACTCAGATAAAGGCTAAAAGCAGCCTGTAAAATAATACCCCCAAATAATCTGATTTCAGAATCTTCCTTTTCTCCTTGTTCTAGCAAAATACATCATTTTGTCAGCCTTGTGTTTTCTCAGGTAATTTCTGAGAATACACAGGTGACTTCAGATAGGAGAGGGAGATTTATGCTTTAACTTGATTCCGGGCAATGTGCATCCCCAGTGTCCTTTATATAAGGAATGAAGCAGGTTGTTAAAAGGGCAGTATTAGAGTTTTGTAATCACGTTCTCCAAAAGCTGAATACTATTTTGAAAAATACATCACAAAAACTTAGTCTGAGTGGAACAGGACCCTCAGAAACTTCAGGAGGTCCTATTTAGTAATTATCCTTTTTATAGCATCAGAGTTTCAGTCTAGCCAGATCCGTTGATTCAGAAAATTCTCTGAGAATAGTAAAACAGGGTTTTGTTTAGTGATTATGAATTAGGTCAGCAAGGGACATGAATGTTAGCTGACTAATACAGACCAAACAGCTGCTTTTAGGTTATTTTGCAATGAAACCAATACATGTCCATGTTGCTAATTCTGCTAAGGCCCATAATTGAGGCAGAAATGAGGAAAGATGGTTCTTAAAGTGATTTAACTGATATAATTTAGTCATGACTGTGGTCTTTAGGTTGTACCTTTGCCCAGAGGAAGGATAGAATTGAATTGATAATGTGTGGGGCCTCTGGCAGGCATTGCTTTTTCCTTTTAGAAACTGCAATTACTGTGTTTGATATATCATTTGTTGGGAGAAAATTAAATTGAGGGTATTTGTACCATCTGATGGGAAAGGTTATTACCAAATAAGGATGTCTCGGGATCACCAAAATGTACAGAGAGAGGGAAAACAGCCTTTTTAATGTTTGTCACATCAGGTTTCGAAAGTGAGTTTTGGTGAAGTCTGATGCAAGTTTTTGCTCACAGCAAGTTCTCAGCCTGTGCCTCCATGACCTGGAAATACTGGGCACCTTTCACTGCTACTTAAAGCTGTGGGTTTTTCAAAGAGTGTTTTCTTCCATTGTTGTAGCCTGAGGACAATTACTACTAACTGCATTAGAATTACTGCTAACTGATTCGAATTTCTTCTGTGGGCTGTTTGGCTGCAGGGATTGAATTGGGTTAGTCATCATAATTCAAGTGAATTTGGCTCTGGAAGTTTCATTAAATGTGCTGTCTGGATGCTGTAAGTAAAAGTGGCCAGCCAGACTTGTAAAGGATTCTGGAATGGGGCGTTGGGGTGGGATCTGATCTTTCCAGCCCTGTTGTTGCACAGAAGAGCAGAAGTTACTCAGTGGTGGTTTTGCTTTTCGAGGTGAGTACTGAGGGCTAAAGTTATATTGGACAATTATTGCTGGTATCCGAAAGTAAAAGCAATTTCTAGCCTGGTGCACTGTCAGTTCTCAGCTCTTGGTATTGCAGTTTGCTAAATTGTTTTGTTGATTCCTTCAAGGTCTCTCTGGAGGACAAGAATGCCATTGTCATTTACAACTCCAAGCTGCAGACTCCAGTGACTCTGCAGGAAGCCATCTGTGACATGGGATTTGATGCTACCCTGGCTGATTCAAAGGCACAACCTGTTCTACCTGACACTATTTTCCTCACCATCCCTGCCCAGTCAGCCCTCCCGCCCAGGCAGATCTGTGCCACGCTGCTGAGGAACAAAGGGATCGTGGATGTGAAAGTGTCCTCTGATCAAAGAACTGCAGTGGTGACTTTCATCCCTTCCATCATCAATGGCAGGCAGATTATCCAGATGGTCCCAGGAGTGGATTTAAATATCTCTGTGCCAGAGGTAACGTCTGGAACTTGGGAAGATTCCAGCTGGTCCCAGGCAAGCAGCGCTGTGCTGCGCCTGAAAGTCGAGGGGATGACCTGTCATTCCTGCACCAGCACCATCGAGGGGAAGCTTGGCAAATTGCAGGGAATTCAGAGGATTAGAGGTAAAAACTTCCTGTGTTTTTATGTGAATTGAAGCTGGCAAATTGCAAGGAATTCAGTGGATTAGAGGTACAACCTTAGTGTGATTTTATGTAAATTGAAGCTGGCTGTGCTGTTTGTTCTCTGATGGCATTGTGAAGGTGTCTTGGGTTTAGATGAGATAGCTGAGTGTGACAGTGACTCTTTGTGGTACAGGGTATTTAATTGTGTGTTTAATGTGGACTAGAAATGAAGAAAGGAACCCAAATTATGGAAAGGATGTTGCTGTTACATGTGTGACAGTGTTCAGTGGTTGCTTTACACATGGCAGGGAGCCTGGAGTAGTTGTGGTCCATGATTTTATTACCAGTTACAGAAATCTCTAATACTAAATGTCTTCTTTTTATTGTAATTAATATTACAATATTACAGTTTGTTTTCTGTCCAGTTAAAAATTTATGTTGGCATATATAATTGTATCTAAAAGGCAAGACCACCTTACCTGTATAATTAGCTTTGGCGTAGATGTATTGCCATAGGCCCCAAAAAAAGGATAAATTCAGTAAGTAGTAGTGATGTAATTTGTGAAAATCCTGGGGAAAGAGCAAAAACTTGAGGAAAAGAGGAGTTGAAAGTTGTAGTACTAGACAAAATACTGATTGAAGAACTAAGTCATTTGATCTTTACCAAACCAATGAAATCTTTGTTGCAGTTACATTTCTGATCATTTAAAGTGTTGTTGGAAAGCTTTGACAAGATGGTGTGACGTGCTTATTATGCTTAGGGCAGTGACACACTTATTTTTATTGATTAATTCTCAGTGTCCCTGGACAATCAGGAAGCTGCTGTTGTCTACCAGCCTCATCTAATTACAGCAGAAGAAATAAAACAGCAAATTGAAGCGGCAGGTTTCAGAGCATCCTTCAAAAAGCAGCCTAGACCCCTGAAGCTCAGTGGGATTGACCTTGAGAGGCTGAGGAATGCTCAGCCCAAAGGGTCAGAGACAGCACAGGGAGAAAATTCCAGTGGGACTGGGACAAAGACAGTTGTGTTCAAGGTTGATGGGATGCACTGCAATTCCTGTGTCCTCAACATCCAGAGCACCATATCAGCACTCCCAGCAGTGACAAGTGTTGTGGTTTCATTAGAGAACAAATCTGCTGCTATAAACTACAACCCAGACTTAATTAGCTCAGAAAAGCTGAGGAAAGCCGTGGAGGCTGTGTCTCCAGAGACATTCCGAGTCAGCCTTCCCGAGGAGCATGAAAATGTGGCACTTTTCCCCACACTGGCGTCTCCACTGAAGTCTCCTCACCCTGCTTCCAAGGCTCCCAGCCAGCCCCTCACTCAAGTTGTTGTGATCAATATTGAGGGGATGACTTGCAGTTCCTGCGTGCAGTCCATCGAGGGAGTCCTGTCCCAAAAGGCAGGTGTGAAGTCTGTGCACGTCTCTCTCCCAAATGGAAATGGGACCATCGAGTACGACCCGCTGCAAACGAGCCCGAAGGATTTGCGGTCCTCAATAGAGGATATGGGATTTGATGCATCTTTTCCGGTATTTGGCATTTGAAATGTTTTTAAGTTTACAAGGATTGTGCAGTTTTGTTTAGGATTTGTTAGCAGCCAGGATGAAATGTAGCAGCTGACATGCACTTTGTGCTTACCAAGAGAACCTTTATATCCTCACTGCCAATTAGGTAATTTAAGATAAATGTGCACATCCTTTAATACATCAGATTAAATCAAATGATTGAGGTGTGTGTGGCAATATAAATGTGTCAGATAAATGCAATTTTATGTCAATAACTGCAGAGTGGTTGGGTGCTCCCATTTAATCCTTTTCATCCTGTTCCTGCACGGAGCATTCCCTGAATTGCTGTGAGGAGCAGTGGGCTGTAGTTCCAGAGCCTTTCTCTAAAGTTAAAAACACTGACTTTGCTTATGAGACAGGCACTTGCTTACAAATTCAGCTTTGTGCTCCAGGTAAAGTCAATAAAACTGTGTGTAAAACTAAGGTTGCAATGCAGAGGTTTCACTCACAGCCTGCAGGACAAGGCAAATGATGTGCAACAGAACACAGACAATGAAGAAAGGCAAAAGGAAAAATAGTAACAAAACTGTAAGTTAGTGGCCCAACTTTTTGTTTTGCTGACTGTTAGCTGACAGACAGGTGGATGGATCAGATTGATGAGGTGTGTACAGTTACCACTTTCGTTTTCAGTCTGCATGCACAGCAGTGTGTAAAGCAGCTCACCCCTTGTTGCAGTGGCTGTTCACAATGTCACAAGCTGCGATCTTCTTTCTAGCAAAGCCAGAACTCCCTGTGGCCAAAGCTCAGCCCTCCCCAGAAGCACAGCTGGACTCTCACAAGCCTGAGCCCCCCTCCAAAGTGCCACCAGCCCACCTTGGTAGGCAGGAGACCAAGACCATCTCCAAGTGCTATGTCCAGGTGACAGGAATGACGTGTGCATCGTGTGTAGCCAACATTGAGAGGAATCTGAGAAGAGAGGATGGTGAGATGTGTGTGTCAGTGTGCTCTGTTGTATTTCCAAGCATTTGTTTTGGAGAATCCATCTGGCTTTTGCATAGTGTTTTTAGTGGGTGGGTTGTCAGGACCATTCCAGGTGTTCCTGCTCACCTCTGGTCCACAGGGTGGGAACAGGGACATCCTTGCTGCTTTATGGATGTGCTGCCCAGACACTGCCTTTACAAAAGCGGCTCCAAAGAGTATGGGGATCAAATAGGGATCCTTTTGAAGGTAAAACAACTCTTTCCTACTGGAGGGAGGTGCCAGGTGTGCAGCTGAAAGGCAGATGCAGATGTGTGCATTGGGAAGGGAGCTGTGAGTGGATTAGAGGGACACAGGTTAATTTTGGCTCTGCGAGTCGGGGCAGTGGTGTCTGTGATACTGGCAGGAACAAACAGCTGCATGACTGTGATGTAACAGAGTCATTAATGCAGACTGTGTTTAATTATTGTAATGAAGATGGATGAGTTTCAAGTTAACCTGGATTTTAATTTTTCCATCCTAGAAAATGGATGAATGTAAATCCTGTCAGTGCACAGTAGGATTACACACTGTTAGATCTGCCCTTTCTCAAATGTATTCTGCCTTGGAAAAGCTTCCAGAAGTGGTAAATGCAGATCAGAGAAATATGCAGCACTGTGTTTTAGAAGAAATTCTTTTAAGTAAAAATAGATCATCTTTTCATGTAGCATGGACAGAATGTTTGTAATTAGACTTAAAAACATGCTGCTCATGTGGGGTGATGCTTTCATCTGTCACACCTGCACTGAGATGCTGGTGTTGGTGTGTCTTCCGAACACGAGAATGGTTTTTCTTTCTCTGCAACATGGTGGCTTTCCCAATTTCAGTAAGTTGTGTTGTGCCCTCACGTTACCATAAATGGATGTTTCCTAAACATTTCCTAAGTGGGATCTGCCACTCACGTATTTTGTTTCCCAGGAATACACTCGATCCTGGTTGCCCTCATGGCAGGAAAGGCAGAAGTGAGGTACAATCCTGCTGTCATCCACCCTTCAGCTATTGCAGAGCTCATCCGGGAGCTGGGATTTGGAGCCACTGTGATGGAAAACTGTGATGAAGGGGATGGAATTCTGGAACTTGTTGTAAGAGAGTCATTAAAATCAACCACCCTTGGCTTTTAGTACTTTTATCTACTGGGTGTGCTTGTGTCAACATCCACTTCCTAAAGTTTAATCATGTAGTAGAGCTTAATTTACAAAAATTAAAGTATAAGAGTACATCAGGTATGTATCACAAATGATTATCTTGCCCTACAAACTCTTCTGGCTCACTACTCATACACTGAAAATGCAGAGAAATATCCCTGTATATTTCTGATTGCTCTGCCTGTTGCCAGAATTTTATTTTTTTTCTTTTTGAAGCTGAGTGTAGCTCAGTGTACCGCAGCTCTGAGCTTGAAGAGCCAACAGAGCTTTAGCAGGGCTTAATAACCTTGTCCCTGTACTGTGCTTCTTCTGGGAAGGTTGAATGGAACCCTGAGCAGCAAGATTTTGTGGGAGGCATCCCTGCCCATGTCAGGGGGTTGGAACTAGATGATCTTTCAGGTCCCTTCCAACCCAAGGCATTCTGTGATTCTGCAGTGCTCTCATCCTTAACTAGAAAGATCCATCTCCCTGCTTCACACCCCAGGTTAAAGCAATAACTAATGCAGCATAGTCACAAGCACTTTTCCTACTTTTTGAGTTGCATTTACCAGGTAACCTGTGGTTTTGATGAAGGAAGGAACCTTTATTTTCCAGGTGAGAGGAATGACATGTGCCTCCTGTGTGCACAAGATAGAATCCACCCTCATGAAGACCAATGGTGTTTTGTACTGCTCGGTGGCTCTCGCAACCAACAAAGCTCACATCAAATATGATCCTGAGGCCATTGGTCCTCGAGATGTCATACAAGTGATAAAGGTGAGTTTCACATGGGCACCAAGTCCCATGAAATATCCAGGGTCCTTGGAAGAGTTACACACCCCAGAAACAGAAGGGAAGGCTCTTAAAGCAAGAAATAGGTCTCTTCTTCCATCTGCTTTCCTCTTAGTGCAGATTTCTGCAGCTAATATGTGTGTTCTGGCTCAAAAATGCTCTGTTACGATTTTGCCTAAGTTTTTAAACAGAAATACTGTGAAAGCCATAGTATGGTCATGGTACACTTGGAGATACCACCTATAGGTTTGTAGAAGAATAAAGCACATTTATTTAAAAATAAAGTACTGTAGCAGGTGAGAGGCTAAATAAGTTTCTCTGCCTCCTCCTTCCATTTCTTTATTTCTGTGCTTTAGGAACAACTATTTTGGAAAGTCACATTTTAGAACAGCTTTTTTTTCTGGAAAGGTCCATTTCTGCATCATCTGCACTTTTCTCTTTTTGCAAGGCAACTGAACATTATTAACATTTCTGACAGGAAATGTAACTACTATCTGTTACTAAAGTAAATCAAAAGTAAGACTGGTACCACCAGTAATCTGGCAACAACTGAGCACAGTGTATTTTAAAACTGACTGTTCTCTTATTATTGTGCTTTTTTCCCTTAGGATTTAGGTTTTACTACTTCCTTAGTCAAGAAGGATAGATCTGCCAGTCATCTGGATCACAAACAGGAAATCAGGCAGTAAGTATTCCTGAATGTATTTAGATTCTCTAAACATCTTTGATTCTCTTTTTTTTAATCCACAGTCAATTTATGGGGGGGTTTTTTTTGTGACTTGCAGACTTGCTAATTAAAATATTCTCTAGCACTTGACTGCCATACAAGCTTTTTTTCCTTTTTTCTCTTTTTAAATCTAAGGTGGAAAAGGTCTTTTGTTGTGAGCCTGGTTTTCTGCATCCCTGTCATGGGGCTGATGATTTACATGATGGTGATGGACAGTCAGCTCTCAGATGCTCATGCACATCACAACATGAGCAGTGAGGAGATGGAGGCCCTGCATTCTTCTATGGTCCTGGAATACCAGCTCCTGCCAGGATTGTCTGTCATGAATTTTCTGTCGTTTTTACTCTGTGTCCCTGTACAGGCAAGTGGAGTTGTGACAGCTCCTGGCTTGTTGGGCTTAAAAGCTCAAAATGGAAGGTGGTAAATAAATTTGAAAAGTGAATGTAATTATGCTGATGCAAGATGCTTTTGAGGTTGTTTTGTGCTTCTGCTGTTGCCAAAATAATGGGTGCTGGGGACTGTCATGGGCAGGGCAGGCAGTGGAGAGGCACTGTGCACCTGAGGCAGCTCCTGAGCCCCACTGGGAGGGGACTGGGAGTACCTGAGACTGCTGTGGAGAGACACAGCCCCTGGCTGGAGCTGGGATTTTGTTCAGGGAGAGAGGCAAATAACCCCAGTAAAGCATGCTTGTCCCTGTGTGGTGGAGAAGCTGCTGCTGTGTGTTAGAGGGGTGTGTGTGAAATGCCATTGCAGGTGTTTGGAGGGTGGCACTTCTACATCCAGGCATCCAGAGCCCTGAGGCACAACACTGCCAACATGGACGTGCTGGTGGTGCTGGCAACATCCATCGCCTTCCTCTACTCCTTTGTCATTCTGCTGGTGGCAATGGCTGAGAAGGCCAGAGTGAACCCTGTCACGTTCTTCGACACCCCCCCGATGCTGTTCGTGTTCATCTCGCTGGGCCGGTGGCTGGAGCACGTGGCAAAGGTGAGGGAAACCCAGGACACCAAGAATCACTTCAGAATGTTGTGTCCCTTGTAAAAAACATCCTGTGAAAAAGCTTTGTTAGATTCTTTTAACCTTCTGTCTTGTAAAATCATCTTAAGTAACTGAACTAGTTAAAATCTGAAATGACTTAATATCCGTTTGTGGAAGGTATTTTCTTAAAAGGGTAAATTGCAACATACACAGTTGTCATTTACCCAGCTTCTTTTTTTTCAATAGTATAGTCAGAAAAATGTGAAAATTATTATTCTAGGGTAAAACCTCAGAAGCACTGGCAAGACTAATTTCATTACAAGCTACTGAAGCTACTATTGTTACCTTGGGCCCTGATAACGTTCTATTAAGGTATCTTGCTTTGTCATTTGCTTTTTCTGTTGTTCCTTTTTGGTTGTTAATATGCTTAATTCACAGACAAATTTTGCCATTCTGTAGAACTATAAAGTAAATCACTTCAGATTTGTTGGCAGATAGAAATGTTAAAATGCAGAAGAATTAACACTGCTCTGCTTTGGTTTATTGGTTTATTGTTTTATTGCTGATTTTTTTGCTGTGATAAGACTTTCTTAACTGGAAAGTAAATAAAATTATGATAAAATAGCCATAGTGTTCTGTGAAATGGCTTTTCTTCTGATAATTTTTGTATGCACTAATGCCAACCAGTGGGATTATGCTTTGTGTGTAGTGACAGCTCCTTTTGCCTGGGTCCCTGCAGTTACAATCTCTCACTAAAACATTTACACCATTCCAGTGAGGAGCAAGTTGATGTTGAACTGGTTCAACGAGGTGACATTGTCAAAGTGGTCCCAGGAGGCAAATTCCCAGTGGATGGCCGTGTTATTGAAGGGCACTCTATGGTAGACGAGTCTCTCATCACAGGTAAGCATTTGCTTTCTGCAAGGGTAAAGGTGTTTTTCTTTTCCTTTAAACAAACCTGAAGAAGGGAAGTTGAAGCTGGTGTTCTCCTTGCTCTTGTCAGGAGCGGTAGCTGTCATAAAGGTACATTTTTCAGCAGTGTTGTGTTGTTGCTGCCCTTTCCCCAGGTGAGGCCATGCCTGTGACTAAGAAGCCTGGCAGTACAGTTATTGCAGGGTCCATCAATCAGAACGGGTCACTCCTGATCTCAGCCACCCACGTTGGAGCTGATACCACTCTTTCCCAGATTGTTAAACTTGTGGAGGAGGCCCAGACCTCAAAGGTAGAGTATTACCAAATCCAGCACTTGAGGTTTGCTGTCTCATTTAGGCATCAGCACACCAAATCGCTGGAGGGGTGGCTGAGGCTGTGTAGATTTGACTTGCAGCTGCATAATGAAGTATCTTGCTGAATAAATACTTTAATCCAGTCTGCTGAGCCAAGTCTCAGCCTCTTATTAAGTAAATCTGTGATTATAAAGTGGCAAGGCAAGTGTGCTGCAAGCAGCAGCTGTGATTGTGTCTGAAGGCACAGAAGAGTCATGATGGTCCTTCTGAGTGACTTGTTTCCTTCTGTGACTTGTTTCTCCTTCCCAGGCTCCCATCCAGCAATTTGCAGACAAACTTAGTGGCTACTTTGTTCCTTTTATTGTGGCTGTCTCTGTGGTTACCCTTTTTGCCTGGATTATAATTGGGTTTGTGGATTTTGAAATAGTGGAAAAGTACTTTTTGGTAAGTAAATCTCCTTAAACACCTTCTCAAATATTTAATAAACAGGCTTGCAATTATATTAGAGAGCAGTGGTTCCCTTTCTGGATTATCCTTCAGGCAGTTACTGACTATTATTGTTCTTGTTATTACATTTTTTACATTACTTATTCTTTTTTATATTGTATCACTTCTGCATTTGTACTTAAAGAGAATCCACACTAATTAATCAACTCCTGAAAGTTAGGATAAAAAAAAAGTTAATTAAAAAAAGCAAATATTAACATCAAAATTTTCCCACCGTCCATCCCTCATCTGTGGGAAAAAGAAGTCCCTCCTGCCACAAGCTCCAATTCTATATCTAGTTCTGTTAGCACAGCTCTCTGTAATTTCATCTAGGGAATCAGTGGAATTCATCTTCATTACAGATTCCAGAGGAGGGTCAGGATCCCAACTTGGACTTTAGGGTTGCTTGGATCACACATTTCTCATTTCAAGAGTATTTCTGATTAGATTTATTAGTTTTTGGACAAGCCATCTTCATACCTGCTTTTTTTTTTTCTTACTGTATATATTTTTGGTAGAGTATCTTTTATTACATTATAGTGTTAAAGAGTTATAGCATCTGGTGTCTTGTTTAGGAAAATACCCTATAAATAAAACAGTCAAGGGTAAATGCAGTATACAACAGAACTTGGTTAATCAGCCATTAATTTAATCATTAGTCTTAGGTTTTGCGTAATTTACTTTAGTGTTAATACTCAGCTGAATCTCAGATCTGTCTGCAGCTTTTCCCAACCTCCAAGGCAACGAATGGCTGTTCCTATTGCTCGGTGTCTCCCCTGACCAAACCCCCTGTGTCCCCAGGGCTACAACAAGAGCATTTCAGCAGCAGAGGTGATCATCCGCTTCGCCTTCCAAGCCTCCATCACGGTGCTGTGCATCGCCTGTCCCTGCTCCCTGGGCCTGGCCACCCCCACGGCCGTCATGGTGGGCACCGGCGTGGGCGCTCAGAACGGCATCCTCATCAAGGGCGGGGAGCCCCTGGAGATGGCACACAAGGTGAGGGCTGGGGGCACGCCTGCCAGGGCTGTGCAGCAGATCCTGGCTTGGAAGGCACCACCAGGATCCCTCCACGTCCCACCGGTGGTGTCAGGAAGTGCCGTGTCAGCAGCGCGGATGGACAGCTTTGGTTAGGGTGGGTGCTTTTCCAGTAAATCCGTGCCTCGGCGCTCAGCTCACCGATTGAAATCTCGCTGCTCTGCTGCAGGTGAAGGTGGTTGTGTTTGACAAAACTGGGACTATCACCCACGGGACTCCTGAAGTGATGCAGGTGAAGTTCCTGGTGGAGGGGAGCCACCTCCCTCGCCATAAAATGCTGGCCATAGTGGGGACTGCAGAGAGCAGCAGCGAGCACCCTCTGGGAGCAGCAATAACAAAGTACTGCAAAAAGGTGAGGGGCTACACAGGGGCAGAGCAGCTCGTGCTGTGGGAGAACCTCCCTTGCAGTCCTTCATAAACAGCACAAGACTATTCGTGCATGTTATTGCTGTATTTAATGGGGAAAGCTGAAAATTGTGGAGCCACGTAAATCTCTTCATACCATATCAGTTGCACCATTCAGACTTAGATTTTTATCATTATTTCCCTCCCCATTTGTTCAACTGCACTTTATTTTGTGGGCTTTGCAAGTGCAACATGCTTTCATGTATTTAAAAATTTTATCAGTTTTTATCCTTTTTTTTTCTAGGAACTGGATTCAGAAACCCTTGGGACATGTACAGATTTTCAGGTAGTTCCAGGCTGTGGCATTAGTTGCAAAGTCACCAATATTGAAGCATTACTCTACAGGAAAAATAGAATGGTTGAAGAAAACAATGTTAAAAATGTGACACTTGTGAAAATTGAGGAAAATATAGATGAATCAGCACAGCCTGCTTTGATTATTGATGCTGAGCTACCAGGTAAGTTAATTCTGGGTGAGAGAATAAAATAGACAGTTTTTCCTTTTGTGTCTTTAGGATCCTTAAGAGTGAGATCACTTATTTCTGCCTTGGAGAACTGGGCTGACATCAAGGCACACATTAAATAGTTGGTCGTTAGTTTATTTCATGCTCACACATCACTCAGAACATTTAAATTAAATACAATTTCAAGTTACACATTGAATATAGGACTGGAAGATCATACAGGAGTTGTCTGTCAGCTCTCTCTGGTTTTATTTTGCTTCATCCCAAATTACCATTTGCTAGCCAAAATTATGTGTATTTGCATAACTGACCAGTTTTCACTCAAGAACAGCTCATTGTTAGATCTTTCAACTACAGTGGGTGGTTACATAGAAATTGGGAGTGCTGGGAAGGGGACTTGGTCCTTTACTGTCCTTTGACCTGTGGCTTTTGGCCCTCTGACCTGGTAACTTCCCAGTCCTGAAGAAATGTTGGTGTCTCCCTTGTGAAGGACAAGGAGAGATTGGTTGGGTGGAATTGCTTGATTTCTGTTTGGATTCCCTGCAGTGCTATTTCAGTGCCTACTGGTAGAACCTGGGTGGGATGAGCTGCAGGGAAGCTCCCTGGTTATCCATGTGATGGTTGGATTGTGTTTTCTTCCTTCAGCTCCTGTGACTTCCCAGAAATACTCAGTTCTGATTGGGAACCGGGAATGGATGACCAGGAACGGCCTCCTGGTGAGAAGTGAGGTGGATAAAGCCATGATGGAACACGAGCGGAGAGGCCGCACGGCTGTTCTGGCAGCTGTGGATGGTAAGTTTAGTGCTGCTGCTGTGTTCAGAGTTTGATTTGTCACTAAACATCATGTAAAATGTCACAAAAATAGAAGTGAATAAGTAGCGATGGCATAGCAGCTCTACCTGAAGCAGAATAATGGGATGAAAAGAGATCATTAATCAGATTTACAGCACTTTCATATGGGGAAGACTCTTCCTGCGTTTTGTAGCTGACAGGAGAATTGGGCATAATCACAGAATGTAAAGACTTCAAAAAGAGCAAAGGAGAAGAAAGGAGGAAAAAGGAATGTGGTTGGACATCCCATGCTTTGTATTGCTTTAAACCTTGCTGCCCTGATACCTGTTCTCATTCCACTTATTAACTGGTTCTGGAACTGGGGGGAAGAGTTTTGGGGTTTTTTTTTCCCATAAATGAAAGATCTTTATTACAAACACCATCTTTCTGTTCTGTTTCTAGGAGTGCTCTGTGGCTTGATAGCTATTGCTGACACTGTGAAGCCAGAGGCTGAGCTGGCAGTGTACACTTTGAAGAGTATGGGGTTAGAAGTTGTCCTCATGACGGGTGACAACAGCAAAACAGCGCGGTCCATCGCCTCTCAGGTGGGCTGGTGTCCTGGGGCTGGGGCTGGCTTCAGCACCAAGGCTGTTGTGGCATGTGGATGTTCCTGGTGGCTGGCAGAGAACTGGTCTGTTGTGAAAGATGGCAAAAAAACTTGGAATAAGGAGGGAATGCAAGGAGTCTTTTTGAATGGAAGTAATAATGAGTGTGAATTCAGAGCTGTTTTCGTATCAGATGTTTGGTCTTTAGCTCGTGAGCAATAACACAGGTTTTGCTCTTCCTGGTCACATTATTCCAGGCAGGAGCTTTGACAGCTGCCAGAAGAGCTGCAGCACAGTTGTGTTCTCTCTCTCTGTTCAGGTTGGCATCACCAAAGTGTTTGCAGAGGTTCTGCCCTCCCACAAAGTGGCCAAAGTGAAGCAGCTCCAGGATGAGGGGAAGCGGGTGGCCATGGTTGGAGATGGGATCAACGACTCCCCAGCCCTGGCCATGGCCAACGTGGGAATTGCCATCGGCACGGGTACGGATGTGGCCATCGAGGCAGCTGGTGTGGTTCTCATTAGGGTAAGGAATCAGAGTTAAAGGGTAAGAGGGGTCAAAAGGCCCGGGATGTCTTGGGTGGTGCAGAGGTGCACAACCTCCATAAGCCAGGAGACCTGGAGCATCGTGTTTGTTCAGTGCAGATGATTATCCCATGAGGGAAACTTCCAAGTTTTCTGGGTACTGCACATTTTGGGGTAGTTAAAGTTTGAGAGTGGGCAAAGAAGGAGAAAGTGACCTGTCCTTTGACAAACATAAACTGTATTTGGGTAATGCACCACAGCCAGGTTACAGTCACTACTTCTTACATATCAGCAACACCCTGACAGAGGTGGTGGTCAGTGTTTAGAGCTGTCCTGGGAGGTGTTGTGGATGTTACTTGGATTATGATGACATCTGGGCAAAAGCATTGACTGCCTGGGCTCTGCAGCCAGACTGGAGCAGCCTACAGAGGGCTTCCTGTGATGAGCCTGTTCCATCCAGAGCACTGCAGTTAGCTGTAAAACAGGACTGATGACACTACATGTGTGCTTTCTTTCCCTCTGACTGCTCCAATGAACATTTTAACTTGCAGGATGACCTGATGGATGTGGTGGCAAGCATAGATTTATCAAGGAAAACTGTGAAGAGGATCCGGATCAACTTTGTCTTTGCTCTAATTTACAATCTCATTGGAGTTCCCATAGCTGCAGGTATGTGAGTGTTCCCTGCACTAACTGGATTGGGCTCAGTGAGAAGATGGCAGTGATTTACTGTTGTGTGGGAGAGTTTCCATTTTCTCTGGTGCTGGCTGTCAGTAAGGGCAGAGTTCTCTGCCAGGGGACATTGCAGTGGAATATTTGTGAGCTGTCCTGTGGGCGCTCCATGGATATGCTCAGCACATCAAAATAACTTCAAGACAAAAGATTTGTTGAAAGAGCCTGATCCTGTGAACAAGCAGTTTTATTGCAGGGTGGGCAGAACATGCCATCTCTGAGTTTCAGACTGCAAGTGACCCATTCAGGTGTGTGTTCACCTGAGGTTCCAGTTGAGATAAAACACAAATCCTTATGTATTGAATATTTGTCATTTAAACTAAAATCCTATTCATTAGCATATTAAAATACAACTAAAACTAGACAGTCCACATGAAATAGTGTGTGTCAGTACATGAATAGTGCAGCGTTCCTGCTCTGAACTAATCACTGGCTTAATTTTCTAGGTGTCTTCCTGCCCATTGGTTTGGTTCTGCAGCCCTGGATGGGGTCTGCAGCCATGGCTGCCTCCTCAGTCTCTGTTGTGCTTTCTTCTTTGATGTTAAAGATGTGAGTAGAACAGTCTTGTGGCTTGTAACTTGAATTTGAAG
This sequence comes from Atrichornis clamosus, assembly GCA_013400975.1. Lineage (NCBI taxonomy): Eukaryota > Metazoa > Chordata > Aves > Passeriformes > Menuridae > Atrichornis > Atrichornis clamosus. The sequence continues at coordinate 36,116 of WBMZ01016827.1, read as the reverse complement.
CTCAGCTCTTTTACTTTGTGTGGCAGAAAATAAATGTGGGACTATGAGAGATTTTGAAGGCTTTGAAGAACAGTTCAGGCAAGTCTGTGTTTAGCAGGCAGTAGTGTTTAAAAATGTAATTTCTAAAGTCAAGAGAAATGTACAAACCAGAAGTGTGTTCAGAATGGAAAATTCCTTAGTGGCCTTTGTGTATTTGGGAGAAATCTTGTTGGTCAAACTGTAAATGTCTCTGGCTTGTGCATGATCAGCAGTAGGTGAGTTTCTGTCTGTGTTTCAGTGTACTTCACTTCAGCCTCAGAGGTGGTGTTACATTTGGGTTTTTCCTTCCTTAGGTACCAGAAACCAAGTTCTGAGAAGCTGGAGTTCCGGGCCCGTGGTCAGATGAGGCACAAGAGCCCTTCGGAGATCAGTGTCCACGTGGGCATCGATGAGGCTGGGAGCGGCTCCCCCAAGCTGAGCCTGATGGATCGAATCCTCAACTACAGCAGAGCCTCCATCAACTCCCTCTTCTCAGACAAGCGTTCCGTGAACAGCGTGGTCCTCAGTGAGCCAGACAAACATTCCCTGCTGGTGGGGGATTTTGCAGAAGATGATGACACAGCATTATGAAAGGCTGGCTCCTCCCACCCCCACTAAGGCAAAACAGAAAAAACCCTGAAGCAAAATGAAAACGCAACCCAAATAGCTGTTGTGAGGTCTGTGCGTGTACGGATCCTTGTGGAGGTCTTCTAGATGCATTTCTTCTTCAGTGTAGAGGTAGTTTTTGCAGGCACTTTCCAGGGTCTTGTTCGTTTTTAATCTAGGCTTACCAAATATATCTGGTGTGGGGCTGTTGATGCTCACAAACAGGGCTGTGTTCCCCTTCCATGGAGCTTGCAGTATAGCATTTATTTTGGCAAATTGTCAAAATACAATTAAGGAAACCAAGGAACCAGAAACTTATTTCCCAGCCTTATACCAGGCTATTTTATGCATAGTCAAGTTCAGTACTGTGTTAAAAAAATTGTGAATTTGCATCTGCAAAATACTGAGGGTTCTGTTTGCAGAGAGATGTGCCTTACTTCAGAACCCTCTGGCTTCCACGGTCTGCCTTCTGCCAGAAATGGTCCTTCTCAAATGCCTTTTTTTGTTAGAAACATCTGGTTCCAGCTGTTCACACTCCAAGCTTCAGATCATCTCTGTGTGATCCAGATTCCTGCGTGGCAGAAAACGGGGAAGTTTGGGGTTGTACCCACACCAAGCTCTGCACACCCCTGCTTCTCAGACTGTCTGCCTGAAGGTTGACTGGGTTGGGAGGTTTCATTCATTCCCAACCTCTCCTAAGCCAAAAACCCCTGCAACACCTGAATGCAATATCAGTGTGACGTGGTAACAGCCAAAGTGTTCAGCTTTAGGAGGTGGCAGTGTAGTCAGTGCTCACCACCAGAATCTACTGGCACTACTTAAATGAACCCAGGAGAGTTTGTCACACAGACAGCCTTTAAAATCTTTACTGTTCAGTCTTTGCTTGTAAAGAGAAGTGTCTGTATTCCAGGAATGGTCCAGAATCACTCCATGGGTTGATCCAAACCCCCTTTGCTTGGGCTGTGCAGATGGAGGCTTTGTGAATTCAGACAGTTGTCATTTGTTACTGAACTGCAATATCAAAATGCAGCTTTTGATCATGAAATCATGAATATCAAAAACATACTCAGTGAGAAATAGAGGTGCTCACCACCCAGTGGTGACCTGTTTGTTACTCACTGAACTTTGCTCTCTGTACAAGCAGCAGCAATTGCTGTGTTCAGTAATGTTGAATCTCATTACAAAGTGCTGTCCATGGTGTAAACCTGTACCAATTATGCTTGTAGAGGAGAAATACTCAGGTTGGGGTAGATAAAGAGATTCTCTGTAATGTTCTGCTTTTTAACTCAAAGCCTGACGTCAGGGCATAGATTGTGTATGTAAAAAGCCATGAGTAAACAGCTTTTATGTTTTGTCTGAGAACTACCAGAAAAGTCCCCTTGTGTGGGAGCAGAAGAGCTGTGCTGTGGGATGTGTTGTTAGGAAACCAGGGTACTTGCATTGCAGTGAGGAGAACAACATCACCTGCTGCTGCTGCTGGATTAAGAAACAAAATATTTCTGTTGCAGGATTTGGGTTCTTAATGTCTCTATATGAATATAGAGTATTTTTATAAATTAGCTGATAGCTGTATGTAATATGTAGTGTTGTTATATGCTGAGATAGATCACTGCAAAGCCATTCCATGAGGTTTTGTTCCCAGTTTGCAGCAGCAGAGCTGTTCCTACAGAGCAGATCGGTACCCAAAGCTGTTTGGTTGTGTTACAGTGGGCTTTGGTGCTTCACAATCATGCAAAGATTTCACTTGTCTTGTTTATCCACCCTCATGCTTGGTGTGGTTGTGCAGGTGCAAGGGAAGTATTTACCTGCTCATGTCTGTGCTGTGGGTAGTCTGAGACAGGAGTTCAGACAGGAGTTTCAGTGCTGGTTATGGAGTGGATGGTGTGGAAATGGCACATCACACTCCTACTGCAGGAAATTGGCCGGTAATTCAGGGTTAAACTCCTGGCTGGTAGGTAAAGCAGCATGAAGAACTTGTTAAACTCTTTCCAAATATATTTTTAGAGCACTTTGCCTTCAACCTTTTGTTGTCCAAATGCTGTGTAGGTTGAATGTTTACGTTGAACTGCTGGCTTTACCTCCAGTTTTTTCCTAATACAGATGTTTTTTTTCTAGGCTTTATCATTGTCCGTGAAACTCAGTGTTTGATCCAGGTACAGCAAAATAAGGCTCTTTTTCCAAACCAGGATACTTAATGAGGTGCAGAGATGATTATCAGGGAATTAGGAACAGTAACTGCTGGCTGGGAGGGATGTGAGAGCAGCTTGCAGGGACAGCCAGAGGAAATAACTGAGCCCAGGGATGGATGGGGGCAAGGTGGTTGTGATAAATTCAGATCCAGACCTCTGAAAGCAGATTCTCTGTCCAGCACTCCCCAAAGGTGAGATAGTGACTTCTAGGATGTTTATCTTGTGATTGAAATATTACATAAGGTGCTTTATGTTGAAGAACCAAAACTTCAGTTTGAATATACAGTGCAAGTGGAATAATGTGGGAGCTACATGTTTTCCCAAATGCACATGTTTTACTATGTAAATAGATTACTCCTGTTGGAGACAGTTTGGATTCAGAAATTTAAAATATCACTTGGACACAGTTACAAACAAAATTGTATTACTTCTTTGTCTATTTTATTGTTTTCTGTATGTAGCTATTTATAAACCTGTGCTCTATTTAATAAAACAGTACGTATGCTCCAGGCTCTAAAAATTGCTCTTTGAATCTTGCCAAACTTACTTAAACTTTTAAAAGAGTTTAAAACACTTGAAATTTTATACAAAAAAAAAAGAATGTGAAGTTGACAGAACACAATGGAAGCAAGAAAACACTTTTATTTATTAAAAACTATACTCATTTTTTTGCTTAGAACTTCCAACAAAATGTTTTAAACTGGAGAATTTTTGTTATTCTGTTTTAGTGATGAAGAATGGAGGAGTGAATGCTGGTTGGAATGTTCATGTAGGGCTGTTACAGTTCTTTGCATCTCAAACATGTTGTCTCATGTTTCCTATTCTTTTAAGACTGTGCCTGAAACATTATAATGGCAATTATAAGCTATGTAATAAAAATGTAGTTTTAAATCCTGTCCTTTCATCTCCTCTAAATATTTTTTGCTTGCTTAGCACCAGGCCCAGGGTTGGGGCTTAGGTGTAGTTCCAGCTCTGCTAAACACAGCCTTGAGCAAACACGGAGCCTGTATGGAACTGCAGGGCTGGGGGCAAGGAGTGTTGCTGAAAGTTGGGAAATTGTGGGATAATCATCCTGTAGGAGCATCCCCCTCTGTTCCAGAACAGGGGAACAGCTGAGGCTGGAAGAGGCTGCTGGAGGTCAGAGTCAAACGTGTCACAGCAGGAGAGACAGAGCTGCTGGCCCAGGACTGAGGTTGGTGACATCTCCACACCCTTGGGGCAGGCTTTTCCAGGGGTCAGTCACCCCTGCAGGAAAAAAGGGCTTTCTTGCACTAGGATGAAATTTCCCATGTTAGGGTTTGTGCTTACTGACCCTTGTCTGTCACTGAGTGTTACTGAGCACAGTCAGGTTCAAGTTGCATCCAGGTGTTTCCAAGATGAAGAATTTTGCTTTTTATTGAGACACAACCCTGTAATGTCATCCTCTTGGACTGTCTCTGGCCTAGTATGCCCCATTAGGTGTGGAAACCTACAGTTTTAGCACTTGTGGTTTAGAAAACGCAGGTTTGTTGTACAGAAATGTTAACCAAAACATTTTGGATTGTTTCATTTAGGCCCTGAGTTATTTTGGGTTCAGTGTGTGAACCTTCCTGTTTCAAATGGAACTGTTCAATTTTAGCTCTGACTGAATTAAAAAAAAAAAAAGGCCAAACCAAAAACTCAGTTTTACTTGAGCTCAGTTTAGTTTAGTGCAGCAGTCTCACTTCCCTTGGTGGCAGCCACCATCGTGGCTGAGCAGAGCTCATGTTCCATATCACTTTTCTGGGGGAAAAATAGAAATTTTGAATTATTTGATCAAATACAGACTTATTCTACCCTGTAGAATCAAAATCAGTGGAACAAATACCAGCTTTTAGGGCTCTGATGGAAAATGATATTGTAGATAATGGTAGGATTCATGTTAGTTTAAAACTTATTTTCTTGAGTACTTGGTATATTTGTGGCACAGAGAAATGCTGTGTTCCTGCAGCCTGCCATAGCCAGGGTTAACATTGGAGCCTCTGCAGCTGCTGCCTCAAACACCATGTTTTCAGGCTTGTTGGAATTCATTTTCCAGTTTACCAGCATGCAGTTCCTGCATGGATTTTTAAACCCCTCCCTAGATGTGTTTATTTCAGTATGGCTACATCATCTTTTAAGATGCTCTCTTTTTTTCCTTTTCCTTCCTTTTTATGGTAACATTTTTAGTAATGTGTTCAGAGCACATCTCTGCAGAACAGTTTGACAAGCCCGTAAGGTCAGGCTTTGATTCCAAATGCAGCATCTGCCCTGATAGCAGAGATGTGCTACTGGCAATGTTAGGGTTTGTTTTTCCTTCCAGCTGACTGGACAATTTAAGTAGTAGCTGTGAATTTGTACAATGTCTGCTCAGTCAGGGAGGAAAACTGCTGACCAGGTAAAATGGGGTTTGTATCCCATTAAATATATCTCCAAAATAAATTTAAGGACACTTGGAGGGCTGTACACACGTGCTCAGGTGCAGAAAGAGAGACCAGAGAAGGATTCTTTAGCACTTTTGGTTTAACTCCACATTCAGTTTTATACAGGGACAGCTCTGAACCCTTTGTCCCTGCAGGTGGTGGGAATGAGACTGTGCTGGTGTTGGGCAGGTAAAGGGAGCAGCCAGGAGATGCCCACCTTTATTCTCTTAGGATTGTGCCCATTTTTCAGGCAGCTTCTCCCCCAGTTTCAGATTAGATGCTCAAACTCTGTATCTCCATAGATCATTAAAAGGAAGAGCTGGGAAGGATTGCAAAACCCAAAGCTAGAGCTGGTGAGAGTGTATGGGATTCATGTTCACGTAAACTTCACTCTCCAGAGCAGCAGTCTGTTTGGGGGTACAAACCTTAGTATTTTTGCCTAATTAGTCCTTAAATTCCAATGTTCCCACCTAGCAATGCCCACAGTGCTTGGGATCACACACAGGGGCAGAGGCTCCACCCCAGCAGGCAGCTCCAGCAGTTATTTAGGATAAAAAGTTGAAAGTGACCGTTGTGCATGCATACTGGCACCAATCCTTGTAGTTCCTCCCAGTCTTTGCTGAATCCATGGAGCCCCAGCTGGCTGATCATTTACAGGGTACAAACATCCCTCCTGTAAAACACTGGAGTTCAAAGCAGGTACAGTCCACCCACGGGGGTGAACACAGCAGAGATTCACCGTGGGTGCAGAATAGTCTGAAATAACAACAGCTCTTCCCTCTGAAAGGCCTGACCTCCAGGAGCACCAGAGGAGCATCTTCCCCTGGAGAGGGACACAACAAGCTTGGGAACCTGGTGAATGGCAGATTTGCAAAGCAGACTTGCAAGTCCCAAAGTTTAAAGTAAGCACAATTAAAGAAATATGTTTAATCACAATAAAGTGGTAACTTGAAATAGGGAAAGCACAGAGAAAGGGCACCTGGCAGAGTGGTGGGGAGGAATTTTGGGGGCGGAAAAAAATCTTCCCTTGCATTCTGAGGAACCATGAAACTGCAGTGAAACACTGGTGGAACATTAATGTTTCCCAGGAAGTCCTTGTCCACCATCCCCTGGAGGGCTCTTCTCCTTAAAAACTCCGGAAATGGCATTGCTTCAGGCATTCAGAAGTTCCAGAGGGCCTGGGATGGTGCTGGGGCTCCATCCAGTGGGGAGCAGGCAGGGGAGCAGGTACCCCAAACCACTCTCCCTTCTGGGTTGTTCTGCTCACTGCAAGCACAGCTCAGTGGCAAATCTACTGTTGGGTCTAACTGGGGATTTGCCTTTTCATTAGTTGGTGACTAGTGATTAGGCTAATTTGTCAGCCATTTTTAATTAGGGATTATTAAAAAGCTAAATATAAGGACAGGAGCTGATGAATGAGCGTAGATAAAAGTGCAGTTAAGATTGATGACAGGAATGTGATATTTATAGTGAGGCCCTGGCACAGGTTGCCCGGAGAAGCTGTGGCTGTCCCATCCCTGGAAGTGTCCAAGGCCAGGTTGGCTGGGGCTTGGAGCACCCTGGGATAGTGGAAGGTGTCCCTGCCCAGGGCAGGGGGCGGCACTGGATGATCTCTAAGGTCCCTTCCAACCCAACCCATCCTGTGATTCTATGATATTTGATATCAAAACATAGCCAAATAGCCTAAGCTTTAATTATCCAAGAAAACCCGTCTAATAAACCAATTCAGTAGGTTTTAAATACTAAATTTAAAAAACTTAAAATCTGATTTTTAAACTGTGTAAAAGCTTTTTAATCGGAAATATTTTGGTCCAGACTCTTTCAGTGATGCTCTGCTTCTGGAATCTGGGCACAGAAGCTTGAGAGGCAGAATTTGGGAAAAAATTAGAAGTTTCTTTCTCAGTCTCCCTCCTGAACTACTTCTCCCTCTCCTACAAGAATTTTTTATCTTTCCTACATGATCCCTGTGCTTGAATATTGGATATGTCCCACTGCAAGGAGAAAAGAGCACTCAGACCTTGTGCTGCAGCCTGGTTTTAAGTGGAAGCTTAGACTGCAGCAGGTGGTTGTAAGAGCAGGAAGTTTCTGCAGCCCAGATCACGCGACACAGATGGAGATGCAGATTATTGGTCTCCAAGCCACAGCCCTCCAGTTTGTCTCACACAAACACATCCCAGTGCACCAAAGCCTGTGGTCTGCCTGAACTTGCACAGTCCTGTTCCTTTTGGCTGAACAGAGCCAGCAGGATCATGCAGGAGAGGGCTGTGCCAGTCTAAAGTACAGCAGCTGTGTTTATTCCTCAGAATGACTTCCTAGGATGGTCACAGGTCTAACCCCAGCTTCTTGGGTTTTTCCTTACCAGCCCTTTGCCCTCCTGGCTTTGCTGCACTGGTTAATTTAAAAGTACAGGGGTTGAACTGTTTGCATGGGCTTTTTTCTTTAAATATTTGCAGTATATTCTAAATATTTCACAACAGGAGGGAAGGACAGAGAGGTAACTCGAGCGTGGAAATGAGCTTTGAATGTGTGTCTGTATTACTTCCCCTTTCTTTGTAACTTCTTTATAAGACAAATTCTGGTGCCTGGGCCATATCCCCATCTGGAATTGTGTTCTGTCATCGCACATTGTCAAGTGACATCTCTCCAATTCCTCGTGTTTTTCACCAAAAAAAAAGGGGAAAAAGCAAGAAGGATAAAACCAAAGTACACTGAATGATCTATGGCTGCAGTTCTCCCAGGACAATGATCTTCAGAACTGCACCAAGGCTGCTACAGACTTCTTATCCAATACTCTCCTAACCTACTGGATGGATATAGTTGTGGAGTTAGTCCTATTGATTAGTGCTCTTGGTCATTGTTATTTCTTTGCTTTTATTTATGTCTTGCTTCGTCCTTTATTGCTGAATGCCCTGTCCACGTGGGGGTTCACAAGTGTCCTGCTGTCCCCTCTCCCCCATCAGCTGTGGCACACGGCTGTCCTAAATTGCTGTGTGTGCTCAGGTTACCGTGTTGTGCCACCACTCCCTGTGACGTTCCTGCTCCGCGCTTTTTCACCCCTAGGAGGTGACATGCAAGCTTTTGAAAATAAAGCCTTGTACCAATGAATGAACCCATTTTCCCGGGGAAAGCAGTAGGTGCTGCAAGGGTTGGGTTGTGGACTGCAGCTGCGAAGAGCTTCCCCTTCTGAGTCAGCATCGAGGAATTTAACCTTTGCCTTAGGAGAAAGCAGCACAGCATGAAGTAGAATAGGGAGAGGGAAATGGATTAATTTCAGAACAGTTAAATAGTTACAACCCCCTGGTTCTGGAGAGCCCCTTTCTTATCTCTTCACCCAGAGTCCCTTTAAGGTGAGCATTTGTTCACCTGCTGTCACTTGTGCTTCTGGCTTGGCAGATAAAAGTGGCTCTGGCCAGCTGTGCTTGTGTCCAGGTGATCCTCACTCCTGAGGGATCTCTTCTGCTGAACAAACCCTGGAAGAGGATCCAAAGGTGGAGCACTCCCAGCCAGTGGGAAAGCTGGATTCAGGACTAGTTTAGCATTTGACTCTTGGGCCTTGGTGAAGGCTGTATTGATAGTGACACTTTCAGATGTCCATGGGTGACACTGAGAGCACTGTCCAGGGGCTCTGGCTTACAAGGACTCACCTAGGGATTGAGAGGTCAGGTCTGGTTTGCTGTGTCACAAGAGGGACCCCTGGGTGCACCCCAGATTTACTCTGCAGTCAATACTGAGACCATTACTGGACCTAATTTAATTTGAACCCTGACTGTGTGATTTGTAACAATATAAGACAAACTACAGTGACACACGCTGACAAACTAAGGTGATGTTTCCTGGTCTCTTCCATCCTAATGGGTGATTTCATATCACCTGTCTGTTTGCTCCCACTGGTATACTTCAGCATTTATTGCTGTTGGGATTGACACATTTAACATGTCTTGGAGGCCCATCCAGGCTTTTCCAGCTTTCTGACAAGTCTTGCAGCAGGAGACTCCCACCCTTCTGCCCCAGGCTGGGTGTTTTCACCCACGTGTGAGCAGTGCATTAGTCTGGCTCTCTAGGTATCTTTGTGTTTAGTTTCTTGTCGATGCATTCTCATTTGAATCACAGAATCATTTAGGTTAGAAAAGAACTCTCAGACCCTTGAATCTGATCTTTGGCCAATCACCACCTTATCAATGAGATCAGAACACTGAGTGCCATGTCCAGTCATTCCTTGAACCCCTCCAGGGATGGTTACTCCACCAGCTCTCTGGGCAGCCCAATCCAATGTTTAACAACCCTTTCTATGAAGAAAGTCTTCCTGATGTCCAGCCTGAACATCCCCTGGCAAAACTTGGATCTTGTCCTCTTTCCTGTCCCGTTTCCTGGGAGCAGACCCTGACCCTCACCTGGCTGCCCCTCCTGTCAGGGAGTTGTGCAGAATCAGAAGGTCCCCCCTGAGCCTCCTTTTCTCCAGGCTGAGCCCCGCCAGCTCCCTCAGCTTCTCCTCATGACTGACTCTCCAGACCCTTCCCCAGCTCTGTTGCCCTACTCTGGACTCGCTCCAGCACCTTTCTGTCAGCAGAGAACTGATTTTGTCAGGCACTCAGCTCACCATCACCACTTTCCTCAGCAGTGTCTGTACATTTTTGTGAGCGTGGCAAAAAAATAACCCTGTCAGCAACAGAAAGACCTATCCTATGGGCAAAAGACAAAAGACCATGAGCTCCTTTTTCACGCAGTACAGTCCATTGCACTGTGCTATTGTCATCCCATAGCACTGCGTTAGAGGCTGCACGTATGTCGGGGCAGGTGATTTTTTGATGGCACTCACAAACTCACTACGAGGGCATGGAGTGACAGGCCAAGGGGCTACAGAGTCACACTGAAATGGAGTAGGTTTAAATTAGATATTAGGAAAAAACTCTTCCATGTGAGGGTGGGGAGGCCCTGGCACGGGGAGGCCCTGGCACAGGGTGCCCAGAGAAGCTGTGGCTGCCCCATCCCTGGAAGCGTTCAAGGCCAGGTTGGATGGGGCTTGGAGCACCCTGGGATAGTGGGAGGTGTCCCTGCCCATGGCAGCAGATGGAGTGGGATGCAGTTTAAGGTCCCTTCCAACCCAAACCAAACTGTGATTCTAGGAACCATGCTGCTGCAGGGTGGACCCCTTCAAAGAGTTGTTCTGTCCCCAGATGTCTTGAAAAGTATTTATGTAGGTCACTTAAAAATATCCCGCATTTTGTCTCGTCCTTTACTGTCGATGCTTGGCCTGCCCCAGGGCTATGGCTGAGCTGTGAGGTGCCTGCCCTTTATCTGAAGGATTCCCACCACCTGACACACGTTTAGGCAACATTTATGAGTAATTTCCCCTCAGATAAGGTTCGGAACCGTTAATTTGGCTGCTCAGCGACCGGACCCCGCACACTCCCTGCTCCCTCAGGGAGCGGCGGCTGCGTGCGGGACGTGACCGGGGCCGGCGCCGCAGCCCCGCCCCCGTGGGGCGGAACGTGCGCTGACGGGCAGGAGATTTGACCAATAGAAACGCGCGGCGCGCGGCACGGACCAATCGCTGACGGGAAGGGCGGGGCCAGATGGGCTGGGTGGTGGCGGCGCGGGCGGCGCTGCGGCAGAACGCGGCGGCGGCGGGACGGAGTGGAGTGCGTCGAGCGGGAGCGGTGCGAGTGAGACCGGTAGCAAACATGTCCCTCTCTAACAAACTCACCCTGGACAAGGTGGACGTGAAGGGAAAGCGCGTCGTCATGAGGTGAGGCGTTGCGCGGGGAATGTGCGTCTCGCGGGGGCCGCCCTGCAAGCCATCCTCCAAGCCCAGGCCTGGGCGGGTGCCCCCAGGAAGCAGCCCCGTGCCCGAGCTCAGCATGTGTTGATCTGTGCAGTTTTGGTTTCGGTTTTTTTCGCTCGCCGGGTGTTGGGGAGGCTCCTATATCCATCAGTGGGCCGGCCCGGCTCCCCTGCGGGGAACGTGGCTGCCGGGCAGGGTGTAAATCCCGGCCTGGCTCTGCCGTGGTGGATCACCCCATTCGCACGTGTGTCGGCCACAGGCAGCTTGAGGGGAAATCCAGCCGGTCTGCCGGGCTTTTGTGCCAAAGAACTATCCCAAAAGTGCTTATTTCCCAGTTACTTCTTGCCTTACTGCAAGTCCAGAAAGCATTGCAATTAAAAAGTTAAGATACCGCTCTGTTCAGCTACCCAAATACCAATAATAATTCAGCGTTTTGCAGCAGGAATCGAATCATAGAATCACAGAATGGTTTGGGTTGGAAGGGACCTTAAAGCTCATCTCTTTCCACCCTCCCCACCCGCCATGGGCACGACCACTTTCCACGAGACAAGGTTCCTCCAAGCCTCATCCAGCCTGGCCTTGGACACTTCCAGAGATGGGGCGTCATCGCAGATTTTCAGCCCAACCTGGTCTAAACCTCTAAAATAGGCATTTGTAGCTTAGTTGTAAAGCATCAATGTCTGAAAGCCTAATGGTGGAATTGCTGCCAAGTCCTGGGAGATAAGGGCGCCAAGGTACAGCGTGATATGTCCTGGTCGAAATACTCATATTATGAGATAGTTTGTTCAAGGTCACTATAATGTGGCTACTACGTGTCTGGTACCTCCTCTGTGAGTAGGCAGAGATAGCAGAAGTATAACTCTACTTACAACCTGTCAGACAACTTGCTCATTTTATCTTGTCTCTGTAACCTTATTTTGAAGTAGTTCCCTAGAAATTTGGTTATCAGAAACCAGCCCCTGTAGCAAGTACTGAAGAAGCTTGCTCAGGATTTCCACGCACTTCCTAAATCTGGTATGACAAAAGATCTTTTTGTCTCTGTAACACCTGATTTTAATTTTTTTTTTCCATCTGACTGGTTTTTCTCCTCTTCTGAGTCATGTTACAGAGAGCAGCTGTGCCTTGGCAGAGGATAGGCTGAGTTTGCCCGCTCAAAGTCTCCAATAATTAATGCACAAACGTGCCTTTGCAATTCTGTGAGGGGCTGCCCAAACACTGCAGGTGACCTGCCAGGCTCTGTGTTTTCTGTCTGCATCTCGTCTTCCTGAAACGAGTCACCGTGTGCTCCCAATAGTACTCAAACCGATACCTCTTATTTTTCTGCTCATGTTCATCACAATTTTGGCATACTCACACCCTGCTTAGCTTCCGGTCCCAATGCCGAAGCTTCAGGAAAAGTTGATTATGGGGAGGAGAAAGGGTTCAGGGGAGCTCAGATTTCAATTGTCTGCACGGGGGAAGAAGGCTGAGCTGGGTCTTTCTTTTGTAGTTTTGATGGCTCTGTAAATCAAACTGTTCTTTTATTCTCTCCTTTTAGGATAATGGCACGATAATGGTGCTTTTCTTTGCCCTTTCTAGAACTCGACCACTATGCTGTGGGGCTGCCAGTTCAATTTCTTTCTGCTCAGCTACTCCTGTTTTGCTGGCAGCTTTTGTCTTTCTTCCCATTTGTTTCACGTGCTGAGTGTGCTGCAGGAGAACTCATTCATGCAACTTGCTGAATTCGGTTGTTCTTTAATGTATAGGATGATGAAGGATGCACACTCTGCTCTCTCCCATAGGCTGTTCCAGCCATGTGTGTTCCCTCCTGGAGCTCAGTGAGCAATTTCTGCCTCTGCGGTTACGCAACGCAGCTTCCTGCACATGGGCACAAGGGATGCCAGCGAGAACTGGCTGATGAAACTCCTCCCTCCCATCCCTTCAGCTGGCAGGAGTAAGGAAGTTACCTCTAGATCCAAGTCAGGTCTTCCAGGGACTCGGCTGCAAGGAGATTAGGGCTGCAGAGGACAGAAATTAAAGCTTCCTTGAACTGCCTGCTGGCCACAGTAGTCCAGCCAAGTATTTTAGAAGCCTCATTAGAGAACACAAGGTCATTTGTCATTGTTTGCTTCCTTTTTCTTCGAAGCTTCTCACTGGGGCTTAAATGTTGTTTAAAAATAAAATCTTGGTTCAGTCTTGGTTTATTTCCTTCTCAGCATTGCTTCTACTGTGGTCCTGAGAATTAGGCTGTCTTTGTGGCCCAGCGTTCCTGAATTATTCCAGCAGTGTTTGTATTCTGTTATCACAAACAGAAATGGCTGATAACACACTGATTTCAAAATGGAACTTGTGGACAGAGCAGAGTTAAACATCTTATTCTAATTGTAACATTGCTTTTCTAGCCAGCACCTCTACTGGCAGGGTCTCACACTAATTTGTTGAATATTTAAAATTAAGTAAAATAAATAATTAATAAAATAAATTTGTTGAATAATCAATTATTTTTTTAAATTTTTTGTTTTAGGGTTGACTTCAATGTTCCAATGAAGGATCACAAAATAACCAACAATCAGAGGTGAGCCATAATTTCCATCCCACCCAAATGGAGGCCCCAAAGTCTGTTTTTGGTCTGACTTCAGTGCCTGGAATGTTACCATGATTAGCTGCCACTGCCCATACCAGAATATTAAAGGTGTCAGAGAATGTCCAACAATTGTTAATTAGACCCCCTGTAGCTATTAGCAAAATACACTTAACTACAAGGCTGACGCTCACCGCTGCCATGGAAAGCATATGGAAGAAAAATCTCTTATTTATAGAGATCCTAACCTTCATAAGTACAGTTGGTTATGACCATTTCACAGCTCTGTCCCTTTGGATGAAAATTGTCTGTGTTTGTTCGTATCCACAAGACTCTTGCCTCCTGGGGCTGTGTTAACTTGTTGTCTAATGTTGGGATAATTGTTGCAGTGCAGCACACAAAGACCCGGGGTTTAGAAACAGTGATACCAGATATCTTGCCCTGCTTGTCTGCTGCTTGCAGGCAGGTGCCAGTTTTGTTCACCACAAAACTCACTGCTCGTCATTTCTCTGTTGGTGCAGGATCACAGGCTAACCCAGGAACTCTGGTAATGTCCAAGTGTGTCCTGGCATTTCTTAGCTGAGCTATCAGCAGAATTTAGATTGCAAAAAGCATTTTACTTCTCTGTCCTACATTGCTTGGAAGATAACAGTGAAGCATATGAAAACAAACCGGGACGGAGAATTTTGTTGCTGCTTTCTTAAGGAATTGTTCTGCCCAGCTCTTGTGCCCTGTTTCTTTTGTCATTTTTGACAGGGCTCTTGTGTAAGTGATAGTAGTCCACTTGCCTGGTAAACTCTAATTGAATCCTCACTAATTTGTTCTCCTGTGCCTTTACAGAATCAAGGCAGCTGTTCCTACCATCAAGCACTGCTTGGACCATGGAGCCAAGTCCGTGGTCCTCATGAGCCACCTGGGTCGCCCAGACGGTGTTCCCATGCCTGACAAGTTCTCCTTGGCCCCGGTAGCTGTGGAGCTGAAGGCACTCCTGGGCAGGTAACATTGGAAGAGCAGTCTGGCGTGCATGAAGCCATCTCTGTCAGTGGACCTGGAGGTTTTCCTTTCCAACAGGAAGTCGCTGGTGAGATTACAGTGTGTGTTTTGTGTTGCAGGGATGTCTTGTTCCTGAAGGATTGTGTTGGCCCTGAGGTGGAGAAGGCCTGTGCTAATCCTGCTCCTGGCTCAGTCATCCTCCTAGAGAACCTCCGATTCCATGTTGAAGAAGAAGGGAAAGGGAAAGATGCTTCAGGGAACAAGGTGAGACTTAAGTCTGGCTTTTGTGTGTGCCTGCTCCTTTGCTGCAGATCGACAAGGAGCCAGCACCCTGTCTAAAACACTGATTATGAATTTGTTCTCAAAAGGATTTCACATCTTTAGTTCAGTGTGTCCCGCTGTTAATCACTGAATTTCCAAGATGAAACAGCTCAGGTGAAAGGCTATAGATGACTCAGTTGAAGGTGGTGTAATCTGTTAAAAAAAAGGAAAAATAAACAAAATAGGGCTGTGCAGGAAACTGTTTTCTGCTTGTTAAGTTTTATTTTTGGATGTCTAAAATGAAAACTGATTTGGAGATAGTTTGTTGCCACCAGGCCCATAAGAATGATGCTTTTTTCTTGGTTATATGGCTTGTATTTTAATGTAGTATTTAAACATTCTGCAGCACAGGGATTATCAAATGCTGCTCTAAACCTGTCTGCTCCTCAGAGTAGTTATCTAGAACCAGGCTGCCTTGCACCTCTGACATTTTGTTGAAGGTCAGAAGAGTGCTTGCTCCAGACAGCTGCTTTTCTTAGCGATGGTGACCCCTCTGGCTTTACACAGGCTTTGGCTGCCTTCAGATTCAGTGCTTGGAGGGAATGCTGACACGGAGTGGTGCCCTTTATGGGCTGACACAGGACTCCTGTAGCTTAGCAAAACAGCAGAGAGTTGGTGAGCCTGTGCAGATAACAAGGAGAAATGGAGCAAATCTGAGATTATTCACTGCTAGAACTGTGTGCCACTGCAAGTGTGCTGGCAGGGAGAAGAATGGGGCAAGAATTTAATTTTCTTTGGGAGACAGTCCCTTGATTTTGTGCATTTCTGTAATTCCCAGCTGATTTAGCTGGGTGTGTGCCTGTGGAAGCACACACTGCCCTGAGCACAGCAGGAGAGGTGCCACTGACAGAGCTGCCTCCTTCCAGAGGTGAAAGTCAGTGCTATGGAAACGGTGATGCAATACAGGATTGCAGGTTGCTGACTGGTGCTTCTACTGTAATTTTCCAAAGCAGATGCAGTAGTAGTGGTTCTTTTAGTGAGAGCCTCCTGTGTTCTGCCCACAGATAGTACTGCTGTTAACTGGACCACTTAGTCCCTGTGTAAAGCCAGGCAGTTTACTGAGTGAAAGAGCAGTTGCCACGTTGTTCTGGCATCTGTGTGGTCCCTTTGACTTGTCTCCTGCTCAGGCTGTGCTAAAAAGGGCCCCCAAAGCTGTGCCATCTCTTGGAGTGCCTTCCTGCCATCATCCCCGTGGTGTCACACCTGGGTGCTGACAGAGGCCTCACGTGGGATGATGAGCTGATAGAGCAGAAGAGCCCTTGGAGAGGGGTAGCCTGACTGCCAGTCTGGGCTGTTCATCAGGAGCAGGTGGCTGCAAGCTACATCTGAGCAGTCACTCACTGTCCAAGTGAACTCTGCTGTCTCATCGTGGTGGGAAGGAAAACTGAACTGCATAAGCCATCCCATAAGGATTTGGTGGGGTGCTTGGAGGATGGAGAAAGAGTCTTTTAATAGAAATACATCTGTTCTTGCCCACTACATTCTACACTTATCTCTAATTTTTCTGTGTTGCCTGCTTTCACTGCACCTGTTGTAGTGTGCAGGCCATTTATCAGAGTGTTTATCAGTTAATCCTCAATGCAGTTGCTAAATCAGTCCTTCAGGAGCTCACCCTTTTACCTGTGGCACTTGGAGACCATGCTTTCTTTGTTCAGCAAGCAAGCATGAATTTGTTTAGTCTGATTTCAGCATTGCCTTGTCTCTCCAAACCCTTCCTGTGCTACCTGTGTTCACCACACAACACCGGAAATCTGCTGTAGAGAGACTGAAAGGTTGGTAGTGCTGCAGTTCATTCCTGCTCTGATGGAATGGAAACTTGAAGTGGGAACAGTCCTCAGGCCTGCAGTAGCAGTCTTGGAGAGCTTAATGCAGAATTTAAACCATTTAAACTTTTTTGTGGCTCCTGCTGGTCTGGGAAAAAGTATATGAAGGACAGTGACCCACCAGATGAACTGATGAGTTCCTCCAGCTGACCTTTCTTTGCTTTGGGTTTAGGAGTCAAATTGCTGACTTTGAGCTTGGATTCAGAATCAAGTCTCAGTGTACAAACTTGTCCTTCTTTCTCTTTTTAGATCAAGGCTGATCCTGCAAAAGTGGAGGCTTTCAGAGCCTCTCTTTCCAAACTGGGAGATGTCTATGTCAATGATGCTTTTGGAACTGCCCACCGAGCTCACAGGTGGGTGCCCACTTCCCTTCCACAGGCAGAACTGCAGAACAGTATCTGCCAAGGAAATACATAGAGCTTTGCCCCCAAGGAATTTTAACTTCCTTTTGGGTTTATCCCACTATCATTGTGCTGTGTTTGTTCCTGAGTGATGGATTGACTGGAGGTATTTGTCATCAGTGTATGCTCTTTCAAGTTTGCCTCTGGGAACAGGAGACAGCTGAAACAAGATCTTACAAGTTGCTTTGATTTTTTAGACTTTGAAGATCTAAAAATTACTTGCTTAGGGTTTGTGTATATTGTCCTGCAGTTAGAACCACCCTCTCTTCCAAAAGATTAATCGCTCCAGAGTGATTATTCTCATGGAGTGTGTTGAGATATGTGTACTTGTAAACTGCAGTGGTGCTCTTGGAAAAAGAAATCTCTGCTCTTGCTATGCTTATTTGTCCTTCATCATTTTGGATCACTAGTTGAGATGATAAATGTCTTGCATATCAATATTTCTGTGCAAAACCAATCTCAGAAAGTAAGCATATACAGCTGTCTTACCAAACTAGGAAAGCAAAGCCTCTGTGTGTTCTCATTCAGGTGGTAGCTGTTCCCATTGCTGCAGCTGACTGAAGGGTTGGCTTTGCAATGCTGTGAGACATGGCGGTGTTTCAACATGGAAATTCCTCCTTTCCTCACTCTTTACTTTAAATCTGCAGCTCCATGGTAGGTGTCAACCTGCCTCAGAAGGCTGCTGGCTTCCTGATGAAGAAAGAACTGGATTATTTTGCCAAGGCCCTAGAGAGTCCAGAGAGACCCTTCTTGGCGATTCTTGGAGGGTAAGACTCAAGAGCAGTGACTCTGTATTTCTCTAACTCCTCTGTAAGAAATGAAAAGTTGTTTTGGCTTGGTTCAAACAAGTGCTGTCCTTTCAAGTGTACCTGCAGTTCAGATTTGCAGCTGACTCCTGAGATCTCTGAGCTGTGGATCAGAGAGGGGCCAACTGATGTCTGCTCCTGTGGTGATACCATCAGGGGCTGCTCATCTCCCGACCCCTTACATTCCCCAAATGGAGACAGCCCCCAGCAGTTTGGTGCACAGATGAGCCCGGAGGGCAGTTAGGTCCACGTGATGGCCCAGACATTGTCAGTGACCTTTCCTCCCCAGTCCAGGGTGCAGGCCTGCTCAGGCTCAGCACTCTGTAAACTGACACGACCTCTCATTATGCAGCGCGGCCCTCTGGAGCTGGATGGGCCCTGTTCTGCCCCAGCACCTGGTGTGCAGAGGGACTGAAGGTGCAGAAATATTTCCCTTTGCAGCCAGTTTTCCTCACATGTGTGCCCAGTCCAGCACTGCAGCTCTGTGAGGGGTATTTGATCAGGTGAAATAACTTTGCTGGACAGTCAGGGAAAATCATGCTCTAAAGTGCCACGTGAGGTTTGTATTTAAATAGGAAAAAAAAATGGAGGGCTGAATAATGCACCACTAAGTTGAATTTTAGTGCTGGCCTGCTAACTTGCCAAAATTGCTTTCTGGCCATTCCCAACTCCTCTGTTGGCTCGTTCTCTACCACAGCCTTCACATGCCACAGTCACCATATTGCCACTACCAAATAACAGTTGATTAATTCTGCTTTGATCCAAGAAATCCTGGTAAGGCTTTGTGCTGTCTTAAGTAAAGATTACTAGAGACCTGTCGCTAGCGGGCCCGGACACCAACGACACGGACGGCCTTATGTAGATGCAAACCGACCTCTTTATTATATTTACAAAGGTGCTTATATACCTTAGCACGCTGGACTAACATAAGGTCATTGGTTCACTGACCAGCCACCCCCCGGAGGGATTGGCTGGACCCAGCAACTCTTACCTCATGTTTTTTCTTCTTTGGTATCATAACAAGACCAAAGTTTACAATACTTTTAAATTGTTTTCCTGCAGCGTCCTTGAGAAAGCCTTGCTTTCTCACAGGCACTTGGCAGGAAACTGAAATCTCTTTGCACCCAGGCCTGTAACATCCACAGAGACCAAGTTTTGTCTCAGGAGTTTTGGGCAAGGGCTGCATTACTCATTCTTTTTCCTTTTCTTTCTCACCAGAGCCAAAGTCCAGGATAAGATCCAGCTGATCAATAACATGCTGGATAAGGTCAATGAGATGATCATTGGTGGTGGAATGGCGTTCACCTTCCTCAAAGTGCTCAACAACATGGAGGTACGAGGAGAACAGTTCTGTGTCTGCTCATGCATATGGTCTGAATGCGCTTTACATCTTCTGGTACTGAGCACTCGGTATCTTGGCTCTCTGCAAGAGTGGGGAGCACTGAGGAGTTACTCACAATCTCTTTGCAAAACTCAGGTTATTGCCTGTGTCTCTGTAGGTGCTGTAAGAAAACAATCCTTCCAGAATTGCTGTCTGAGCAGTTTGGCGTGGCTGCTGCTGTTCTCTTCTGTCCTGACCAGGAGCTAAACAAACACCTCTCTTACTTTTCCCAAATAATTTCCCCAGATTGGCAACTCTCTGTTTGATGAAGAGGGATCAAAAATTGTCAAGGACCTAATGGCCAAGGCAGAGAAAAATGGTGTGAAGATCACTCTGCCTGTTGACTTCATCACTGCTGACAAATTTGATGAGCATGCACAGACTGGGGAAGCCACAGTGGCTTCAGGAATCCCTGCTGGCTGGATGGTAGGTTTGAATAGGAAAGGGACTGAAAGAAGTAACAGTAAGGAAGAGGGTGGGTAGAACACCTCTTAAAGGAGTAGAAAGAGTAATTGTGATCCTTGGCAAATGTTTGTGAGGGCAGTCAAGCTGTGTAGAGTCCATTGGTTTAATGAAATTGAAGCCCTGTTGTTTGTTCTGAATTTTTAAGTCTAAAGTAGCTTTTGTGAGATTTGGATTAAAATGGCAACTTCCCGATCTGAATGTTGTAGAAATCCCTTTTATTTGACTGGAATTTAGGTAGGGTTGGCAGAGGTTTCTAACTAAGGCTTCAAGAATCTAACATTGATTTAAAATTGACTTACTGTTGTTGGGAAGATAAATACAACAGCAGACTCCACCCTCCTGCAGCACCTGCTGGCAAATCTTGTCCGTGCATACAGAGAAATTCCTGCTTCATATCTGGGGTGAGGGGGAAGCTTCTAGGGATCCTGGCTGGACAGGGGTGATTTGAGCTGAGGGTCAGCAGTGAATATATATGTGGCTTCTCTCACTTGCCCTAGGGCCTGGACTGCGGCCCTGAAAGCATTAAGAAGTTTGTTGAAGTTGTGGGAAGGGCCAAGCAGATTGTGTGGAATGGTCCAGTTGGGGTCTTTGAGTGGGACAAGTTTGCCAAAGGAACCAAAGCCCTGATGGACAAAGTGGTAGAAGTAACTGGAAAAGGCTGCATCACCATTATTGGTAAGTGGTTTTCTTTGTTCCTGTTTTTCTAAATGCATTCAGGAAGCTTCTGCTGGCCAGCACCGTGTTAAAAATGTGTGAGATTTCCTTTCCTCACATTCTACTCTGCCCTTCAGTTTGAATATGAAATGAGGCTTTAAAACCTGCTGCGTGTACTAATGCTGAGTGTTTGGGAGCAAGACCGTGGGCCTTCAGCTGGACAGAATCTGAATTTCTTGTGCGTCTCATTGATTCTGTTTGTGCTGCAGGTGGTGGAGATACAGCTACTTGCTGTGCCAAGTGGAACACTGAGGACAAAGTCAGCCATGTCAGCACAGGAGGTGGTGCCAGCCTGGAGCTGCTGGAGGGTAATTCCTCTTTTATCCTCACTTGTTTGAGTGAATTTGGAATTCTAGGTGCTCTTTGGGTGTTGGTAGTGAAGAAAACAGCAGTAGAGTGAGTGTCTTCTCTATCCCACCACGTGGAGTTGCACGTAGCAGTAGCTTTGGAGCCATGATCTCCTTGCTGCTCTTTTGTAGCCCTCACAGGGGAAGAGAGGAAAGAAAATGGAGTATTCCTGCAAGCAGCACAGTCTGCCTCTCCCAGAAAGCAAAAAATGTTGGAATAGAAAACAAAGAGAGCGGGTTGGCTTTTGTCGCTGATCCCTCAGGACATGCTAACCAGCCACTTTAAAATGCCCGGTTTCTGTTAGGGAAATCTCATCAGAAGAGTCTGGAATTCTTGGCAGAAGTCTCCTCCTCCTGTTTGGAATTCCCTGGTTTTGGGGAGCCCTCTAGTGCTCACTGACAACGCTGCACGAGGGTACTTGGAATTCAAAATGGTGAGGATTGACAGGATTCTTCTAATGAGTTACATTGTGCTCTAAACGACTTCCATTTCCTCTGGTAATTTGCCGTTTCCCAATGTGTGTAAATTATCGAGTGCTGTCAACTCCTCCGGAGAGGGGAACCTTCAGTAAACTGCCGTGCAGCTGCTACTTCCAGGAGTGGGATGGGAGACAGAGCTTTTGTTTCTGTTGCCTAGGGAGTGATAGGAAAGGGAAAGAATGCAGAAGGCTCGAAGGAAACACTGTGTATTCAAAAGAACAAACTTGCCTAAGTTTTGGCCCAAAATATGGGTTTGTGTGTGTGATCTTTTAAATGTAACGGAAGTGTGGCTAATTAGGAAAGCTTCTGAAGATGAAAAAAGGGGGAAAAATCCCTGAAAACTCAGCAGACTAGTGAGTTGTGAACAGTGTTACAATTCAGTCCTGTTACACAGCTTGAGCGTTAGAAGGTTGTTTTTCTGAGAAAAGACAAAACCAGAGTGGTGTCTCTTCATGATTAAAGTAGGACAAAAAGCTGAAAATGCTTTAGAAAGCATTCACTTTAATAATCTGGGCCCTTGTACTCTAAGATGAGCATATTCTTTAATTCCATCAGTTGGAAAGAGACATGTAAATGTCTCAGCCTGGGTGTTCTAGTTGTAGTAAAAGTCTTGAGACTTGGAGGCTTTTTCTTAATTAGTTCTTAAAATTTCCACAACCCCCAGAATTCTGTTTACATGCCACTAGGGATTTAAGGAAGTATCCAGCAACTCCCTAAATCCAATTAAAAAATCTGTTTGCCATCAGATTTAGTGGAAAAGGATGTTGGGTGTTGGGATCTGGCCCTAGCGGAGCCTTGGATAGAAACGTGCCATTACTGTTAATTGAGAATTGGTGGCTGGGCTGTTTAGGAATCTCTCTGTTGACATTTGAGTGCAGCTGTGCTCTGGGTGCCTTTGAGGGTGCAGTGAGGCTTTACTGTGTGGAGCAGTGTCCATGTAACCACTGGTCAGCAGGACTGTAAGTGGAGCCAAGCTCTTCCATTTTCAACCGGTAATTTCTGATTTACTTTTTTTTTTTCAATATCTTTAAATGTTGCAGTTGCAAGTGTAAAGCAAAGTTGTTTGGTCACAGAGGGGTTCTTAACTTTGTTGCTGTCTTCTCTCTGCCCCCAGGTAAGGTTCTTCCTGGTGTGGATGCCTTGAGCAATGTGTAGGAGAGCAGAGCCCCACGTCCCGGTCCCGTGCACAGCCCCTGAGATCCAACACTTCAGCGCTTCCGTATTCCAGCTCTGCCAGAGGCAGATCCCAGAATGTAAACCGTAACGGGACCTTGGAGCAGGAGAGAGCAGAGATTTTCCGACTGCAGTTTACATGATGTGGGTTTGTCCACTGTTACCCCACTTGAATTAACGTAGTGAGTTGAAACTGTTGTTGTGAATTTAGAGTGTATATATTTATATTTTGCCTTTTCAAAGAGTTTAATCCCTGTTAGACATATATCTCAGAAAGGAGTGCACTGTTCAGCTTCCATCTTAGAGGCATTCTCATCACTTGACACGGTTCAGAAAACAGAGGGGACTCCAGTTTTTTGGAGGTTGGTTGTAATAGCTGCTGAATAAACATATTTAAAGTGCTCCCAGTTTGTATGTTGTCCTTATTTCAGATTTTTAGAATGGTCTACATTAAATACCTTCTGTAACCAGGAATTGGAGCTATTTTTCCTATTTGCCATGTGCCTTTGCTCAAGTTTGTGGTCCTAAAAGCACTAAAAGTAGCACAGTAAAACTGCAGAGTTGAACAGTGAGGTGTGTGTGGCTTCAGCCCGTGGCAGAAGGTGCTGTCAGTGGAGGTCCAGCAACCTGGTTCCGGTGTCTGGAGCTGGATGTCCATGTGGGCTGCCAAGTGCCGGCCCCTGTGCTTGCTGCAGGACCCAAATGTGAGCACAGGTTGGCTTGAAACCAGACCTGGGACTTCTGCAGACTCAGCCTGGCCTCAGCTTCAGATTATGTCAGCTCTGCTCTGAGGAGATGCGCTGCTCCAGCTGAGCTGCTTGTGCATCCTCCTGCTGGATCCCAGAAGAGCGAGTGGTGTGTGGCAGTGATGGCCTGTCTTGATTCCTGGTGAATCCGCAGCAGTGGTGCTTCCCTGGAGGTTCTGCACAACACAAAGCATTCAGGATGAACCATGGAGGGAAGCCCTGAGGTAAGCTGCAGACCACAACACACACTCTGCGTTGAAGTTAATTTCTATGTATGTAATATTACCAGAACAAAATGGAAGCGTGTGTTATAACAGACGCACTGCCAAATTTCACCTGGTCACACAGGGGTGCAGATTAAAACCCAATAATGCTGAAGTGTGTATAAAGCTGCAGTGAAATACTCATTACAATTTAAAAGTGACTATTGCAAAGAAATTAGAAATAATGCAGATGACTGCAGCACTGCGGTCTCCTCCTGCTCTTCCCTCCTTTGTGACTCTCCCAAGCATTGTCTGATGGCACATGAATGATGCACATTTTTGCTGGGAGGGCTGGCTGGCTGTGCTCATGTTTTCCAGGCAGGGGTGCAGACCTCCAACAGCTGCAGGAACGAGGCAAAGAAAGGAGGGAGCTTGTCAGCCACAAAAAGACCATGGATTTTGGAAATCCAGTACTACAAAAACAAACATTCCACCATGTTTTGTAACAGATCCTCCTTGTCTGGCTCTGGCAGACAAGGCCTTGTGACAGCATGGCCCGTTTTTGTATGTCTTATGCTCCCATGCTGCTGGATTCCCATGGAGCAATAACAGATTTTTCCTCCATCCCTCCTTTCTGGGTGTTTACAGTGGAAGGTTGGTGTGTGGCCACTTCCTCTGCTGGGTTTTTCCTCTCTCCCTCAAAAGCAACAAAACAAAGCTCTCTGTAATCAAATACAGCAAGGAGTGTAATAACGCTCTGTGAACACAGATGTCTCTGCTTAAAAGCATTTTTCCACCTGACTTTAGATGCTTCCTACTCACATCTCTAAAATGCCCTTTTGTTTCCACATGGCTTGTTTTATGCACTGTGCTGTGTTCAACACAGCAAAACTTGCACAGCCAGAGAGAGACTCAGCTTTATGGGTTGTAAATAAAAATGAATGAGCTAGGAAGAGAAGGCAGAGTAGGAACTCAACACGAGCATGGTGGGAGCAGAGGGGCTGGAAAGTGCCCAGTGTGAAAAGGCCTGGGGGTTCTGGTCAACAGCACCTGACCATGAGCCAGGTGTGCCCAGGTGGGCAAGAGGCCAATGGCACCTGGCCTGTACCAGCCATGGTGTGGCAGCAGAACCAGGGCAGTGACCGTCCCCCTGTGCTGGCACTGCTGAGGGGCTCGAGTGCTGTGTCCAATTCTGGGCCCTTCATTTCAGGAAGGACATTGGGGTGCTGGAGCATGTCCAGAGAAAAGAACTGAGCAGGGGAAGGGGCTGGAGCACCAGGAGGGGCTGAAGGAGCTGGGGGGGGCTCAGCCTGAAGAAAAGGAGGCTCGGGGGGACCTTCTGGCTCTCCAAAACTCCCTGACAGGAGGGTGGGGCTCGGGCTCTGCTACCAAGCAACCAGTGATAGGCGAAGGCAGATTTAGGTTGGATATTAGGAAGAATATCTTCACGGAAAGGGTTGAAGGTGCTGCCGAGAAAGATGCTGGAGTCACCACACCTGGAGCTGTTCAAGGACCGATTGGACGCGGCACTCAGTGCTTGACAAGGTGGTGATGGGTCTCAGGTTGAGCTCGATACTCTCAGGAGTTCTTTTCCAGCCCAGGTGGCTCCACGATTCCCCCGGGCCGAGGCGCTCTCCCTGCAGGCGCCCGCGGCGGCTCCCCCGCCCCGCGAGGAACTACAGCTCCCGGCCGGCACCGCTCGCCGGCCCGCCGGGGGATGCCGGGTGCCGTAGTTGCAGCCGCCTGGTGAAAGTTAACCACTGCTGCTGCGGGGGGCCCTTCGCGGAGCTCCCCGGCGTCCCCCAGCGCCGTGCCGGCCGTGCCAGCCCGCGGGGAAGCGGCTCGGGATGGATGGGCGGGCGGCCGCCGGGGCCGGCGCCCGCGGGGTAAGGGCGCTGCGGAGGGCGCGGCTGCGGCCGGAGGGCGAGGCCGGCGCCCGGGGCAGGGACAGGCCGGCGCTGTCCCCTCCTCGCGTCCCCCCGAGGCGGGGTGGGGGAGCCGAGTCTCCTCGCTGCCCTAACGAGGATCTCCTCCTCCTCCTCGCCCAGGGTGTGGGGCGGTTCTGGGGCTCATCCCGCACTATTCGGGGGGTTTGGGGCCAGGCTGGTCGTGGGGAGGAGGCGGGGGCTGCTGGGTGTGTGTGGGAGCGGGGTCGGTGTGGGAGCCGTCCCAGGTGCCCTGTCCGGCCCCTCCCGGGCTCCATTGTCAGGTCCAGGTAGTGCAGGGGGATGTTTTGTCACCCACAGCCGCGGGAGATGGTCCCCGCTCTGCCCTTTTCCTCCCTGCCGGCCCCAGGCACCCGCAGGAGCCCACCCGCACCTGCCCCAGCTCTGAATTAAGCAGAAACGGCTCCAAATCCTCCTGCTTTGATCTCTGAGAGAACAAAATTGGAGGGTGATAATCCCCAAAGGGTTAAAGGCTTTGCATCCTTGCCGTGTTGGAGACTGGGACTCCACCAGCCCCTCGAGGCTTAGGGTTTGGCCATCCCCACTACTACGAGGGATTGTGCCTTTCATTCACAGACTGAGTCAGGAAGGGCCATAAATATTAACTGTGACTTTTAGCACGTGGTCTAAGCAGCTCAAATCCCATCTGCCTCAATTCCAGGGTATTTTTTGAGAGAAGGTGAGGGCTGCAAGGCCAAATCTTTAGTGTGGAGGAGCTGTGGTGGACACAGGAACTTGGGTGATGTTAAACACCCACTGCTTTTTCTTGGTGCTGGAACCAGCCAAGGACTAACTGCGTGTGGTGGGAGAGCCCAGCACTTCCATATTTTGGGCTCCTGGGGGGCTTTTTGGACTTCTTACAGCGTCCAGGACAAAACTCTGGTCCTTGGCATCCTCATCTGCGCTTTTGCATCATGACATGCGTAAGGAAGATCCCCAGTCAATTTTTAGGCTAAAATTTTCAGTGTCACTTCTGATAAATGATCTTCAATTCAGCCCCAATGCAATGTAAAATAGAAAATTCCATTTTAGTTCATTTTTCATTTTTATTCCACTTTTTAATGATAATTTTTCATTAAACATTTAATCACGTCTTAGCATTTCTCATCAGCAAGGCTCAAGGTGCTTTACAAAAGAGGGAAAAAATATGATTATTCCAATTATCCTTATTAAGGCTTAGGTTTTGGGCAGCCTCTGCAGATAATATAGGCTATATATAATTAAGAGTACAATCTAATTAGGAGAAATCCTCAGTTGTAAACTGAAGTGCCACACTGAAGAAGGCAGTGTCCAAAGGCATGGCCTTGTAACCTAATCTCCCTGATCAGAACAGTATCCCATTAACCCACAAATCCTCCCTCTCCTGACCTGTCTGCCCCAAGGACAGGTAATTCCATGTGCAGGACCCAAGGGAGGGAGAGGGTCAGGGAGTTTCAGTGACCAAAAGCAGCCTGGAGAGTGTTCTATGGAAGTCCCTTATCTTGTCATTTGAATGAAGGTTTCATGTTTACCAAAATGTCCAGCCTGAGCTGAGCAGGACTGGGTATAGAGCTGATGGAGTTTTTTAGCAGAAATAGGGTTTAGAAATGAGAAGCAGTGCTCAAGCTGAAGTCCAGAAGATACGAAGACAGGTGTGGTCTGGATCCAGATCATCCATGAACTAAATAGAATTCTGACCCGAAGCTTGCTCTGAACACTTCGTCAAATTTCATCAAAGCTGAACATGAACTTCCCCGTCTGGGATTTTAGGCTCTGGTTTGCTTGTGCTAACCTGCATGTCCTGCTGGGAGCTGGCTACATCAGGATCGCTGTTTATCCACATAATTCAGCAGCAGGGCCACGTGGATGAAGTCCTTGTTGTCATTCCAGGTACCTGCTGTCACACATTGGTTATGCTGTGGGAATGTTTCTGCTCCAGTCCGCGGTCACGCTGTGCTCAGCCATGACCTAATTGCAACATTCTCGTTAGGCAGAAAATTTTCTGAGGTTGGCTTTACAGTTCACCTTCTCAGTAAGGAAATCTTTGCTCTCTAACACCATAGACCATCGCTTTAGCCCAGTGTTTTTGAGGGATCATGAGGCTGATGAAGGTGCCGTGTGTATTTACAACAGCTTCTCCCACTGCACCACTGCAGTGTGTAACTTAGCTCAGAGCAGGTGTAGACCGTCTTGTCAATGAAAATTCCTGAGTCTGGTGATCTGTAGCAGCTTTCTTACCACTAAAGGAACTGCACTTGTGTTCGTCTGGTGTTGTGTAATTTCCTTGAAAGCTGGTGATATAAGGACAGGAGCAAAAAAAGCTGAAAAGCTGCCTGAGCCTGATGGGGCTTCATCTTGGCCAGGGAGTGCTGGTGTAATTTTCAAATGTAACTCAAAGGGATGTTGATTGCAAGTTACATTCAAATGAGTCCCTAAGTCCCTTAGGGTCTTGGACAGACCTGTATCTTGATATATCTGTGCTGTAACTTCTTCATTTGTATCGTGTTAACTGTAATTCAGTCTCATATGCTGAAAGCTTTGAGCACTGAGGCATGACTGGAGCTCTGAGTAATGCTGGTGGTACTGGGAATGTGCTACACATGACAGAGGAGAACCTGCAGAAATAAGGAAGCTGGGAGTGCAGACATTTTGAGCAGCAAAATGAGGGAGGGTGAGAAGGAAAAATCTGTAAGAAAAGTCATGAATAAAACTAAACCACTGGGGTTGTAGGTGATGATGGGTTGCCTAAGAACATTATCATGTGCTGCTTAGGGGAGGGAGGAGAAGAGGGTTCCTGGAGAAGTGCACTTCCACACAATGAAGCCTTTGGTTTCTTCCCTTGCACATCTGTAGAGTGCTCACGTCTTTCCCTTACCCCAGGAGACATTCCCATTTCCTTTCATTTACCAGTGTTTGGAAGGCGGAAGGAGATGAGGCACTGTTGGGCTCCCTTATTAACTTAATCTGTGGGAAGCACTACATAAATCCCTGAATTTCCCAGTCTTGATAGAAGGAGGTGTTTGTGCAGTGGAGTTGAACAGAAGGTGGAGGTTCCTGCACAGGGAGGGTTTGATGCTGTCCCAGTCCTGTGCCTGTGACTCTTAATCCTGCATTGCTTTGAAGTCTGCAGCTCAGGAGTCTGCATTAATGATCAAGGGACAGAGCTGAATACGGAATTCCTATGGCAAAAGGTAAAGGTGTGGGAAGAGAATATTTAAGAGCAGTCTGGCATGTGTAGTTAATAATATTAAAAAGGTAATTACGTTAATTTCCTACAGTTGCTCAAGTACTCAAGGCTTTGAGCATCTTCTCAATTCCTTGTAGATCAGTGGTCTCTGGCTGGGTCCTGTCATGTCCGCAGTATTAAATTCCTTAAAAAGTAGAAAACTTCAGGTTTGAAAACTTTTATCCTTCCCTACAGTGGGAAAGTCGCTCCGACCCCTTAGGCAGGAATGCCTGTTCCTCATGCAGTGTTTCAGAGCTGTGCTTGGCATTTGGCTGTCACTCTGTCCCACTCTGCCAAGTGTCAGTGATCCCTGAATGCTTAAAAAGTTCCTTGGGACTCTTAGAAGATGTGAAGCTCTTCTAAATTTGAGATTTGTCAGGAGCAGAATGTGTTAGAACAATTATTTCTGACTTTGACTTATGGCTGTGTTAAAACTGCTTTTTACCACTGTGTGTGTTCCTTTTAGGGCTCTGAGCTGCTTCTGCTGTTTCTCTAATTCAGGAGCTGTTCTTCCCAATTTTTAGTTCATAAAGGAAAACAGTCAAAAGGGCTGTCTATCTTGCCACACATAATATACAGATACCTACTGCATTATGTATGCTTGTATATTTTTCTTTTGTAAACACTGGATTTCTTTCTGCATTTAATACCATAGTGTAAATGAATATTTATGGAGGTGTCTGAGGTCTTTGGATCAGGTATGTCAGGTAAAATTCTGATCCAAATCCCACTGTAGCCCAGCAGAAAAACCCCATCTCTGACACTGCATTCCTTTCTTGCCCCCAGGGAATTAAAAAGACAAATTATTTTAGGCCATTGAACATGTACTGAGCCTTAGTTCATTAGCTAAGAAAGAGTATGATGCCTTTCCTCAGCTACATTCCAAACTCAAGAACAAAAAGCTACCTTGAAAAATGGCCTTTGGGAAGCAGATGGCAAAAGCCAAGAAACTTGAGCCCTTTTCTAATGAATACTCTGTCCTTAACATTGTCTCTTTTGTTTCCCACACTTCCATAAGCTACACATGGATTCAATTTGCCAGTTTTTCACCCTTCTTACTGTGGCTGATGTGAGCACAGTTTGGGACAGCTGGCGCTGAGCTACTTGGCTTTGGGTTTATTTTGCTGCTGATCTGTTTGTCCCTGTGCAGGCTCTGCCTCAGGTGTGTAAGGTAATCCAGGAGACAAGGCTTGGGTGCATCCTGGGGAGAGGGAATCAAAGCTTTTCCAGCTTCCTGGCAAAGGGTGGAACAGAGACAGGGCTGGGAACAGGTTTGCTTTGATTAAAACGCAGCAGCATTCCCACTGCGACTCCCGTCGGGGAAGGTGTTGGAGCTGCACTAGGACTTTTTTAAGGAGAGCTGTTTTTCTTGGCATAGCTCAAAAATTGATGGAAAGTCAGGGTGGAGCCAAGGGATTTGGCATCATGGGAGTTTCTCACACCAGCTTGTCTTTGTGTTACAGCACCACAGAAGTGCTTTCTGCTGAGAGAAGCATTTACATCAGATGTTTATTTGAGACAGTGAAATTTATTCCAGTGAGTGATGATTGCTCAGAGTGAATGCAGTTCTTAGTAATGACTGTCTTGTTTCCAAAAGCATAACTAGCTCCTAGAGTTGCTGTTTGCCAAATTGATAGGGATCTAATTAATCATCCATTTAAAACAAAAATGGCATTTCGTATCGAGAGCATAATGCATTTTCATCCCTCGTTTTTCTCTTGATAACTGTTGAACAAAAATCACCAGCAGAGAGTGCTGGTGCTCTTCCAGAATGTGGCAGCAGCTTCTGAAATTGATTGTAAAATCTAATCAGACTTGTTCTGTAATTCTATTTTTAGTTTTTCATCTACATGAAAATGAAATGTTAATCAATTACCTGTAACTTGATATCTTGCTCTGTCTAATTATCAATCTTTTTGTAGCTTACTACAGGAGAAAGATTGTTTTTAGGAGCACACTTGTATGTTCATAAAAATTCTAATTGGGACTTTTGGAAGCAGTTATTTAACAGAAATTAATCTATTTTGTTCCAATATGTTTCACCTTTTTTGTACATAAGATTTTTTTCTCTTTTCATTTCTCTTCTTTAATTTCATGTTCCAAGTAAGCTGGTTATTCTTCAAGACAGGTTCCCTGCAGCAGGGGAAGGTGGTTGAGCTCCTACAATTAGCAGAGCTGTAGCATGTACATGTCACTCAGTGTTTTACTGAGACCATACCTTTACCCTTCCCAGGCAATGCACGGTTGCTCTCAAAGATTGCTGTTAGTTGGGCCTCTTTCATTTCTGTTCTGAGTCTGCTTCTGACAACAGCGTTAAACATGAGTTGGAAGAGCTTTAAATCAAAAAGCTTCCCTTCTCCTCCATCCCCATGGTATTTGTCAGTGCAGCTGCACCATTTTAAGGCCTGGAGGCTTTGAAGAGGTCGGGCTTTTTGGTATCAAATCAGCCGTGGTTGTCCCCTCTTAGTCTTTATAGTCATTGAAATATCAGGATTATCAAGTCTGGTTTTTGCTGCAGAACCTGCTGTGCATCTTTTTTGCTTGTAATTTCATACAGTCTTTAGTCCTTGAGAGCAAACACATACTGTGTTGAAGTTCAGTGCCTCCATGCCTTACTCTTATAGTTTGATCCAAATCCACTGGAAGTTGAGGGAATCTTTCAATTCATTTCAGCAAATTTTGAAGAGACGTCTCTTTTTAAAGAGACTTGAGAGGCAGGAGTGCAGAGAAGCAAGGGAGATGTTCAATTTCCCTACATCAAGGTTGTTAACATGTAATAGACAGCAGTTAAACGTTTACAGGTCCTTCTTCGGGGGAAGAACTGTTCTGTAGGGAAATCCCTTTGTCCAGACTAACCCTGCTGTCCTTCCTTTGCCCAAACTACATTGAACTGTAGGGCACTGGGGTGTGAATGCGTTTAGGGCAAACCTGAAACATTTGTTTCTCCATAGTTGGCAGTTGTTTATCACTCTCCTGGTTACATGGCTTTCTTCTGAAATTCTGCATGGAGAGGGGCCAAGGTTCAGCAGTTAGAATAATTCTCCTTACAGGTGGTACCTGATCAATCACCTCGTGGGTGACATGTCACTGCTGACCTCTGTATTACATTTCACAGTGGCGAGCTGTTCCTTTTCTTCACCGTGCTGCACTTGAGTTACAAGCCATTAGAGGTACCTCCCGGACTGACATACTTTTAAAAATCTTCTCAGGCAGTAGCGTGCAAAACCTTAGAAGAGCTGGGACTGTGTTACAGTGTAAATCACAACAGAGACAGGACAGGAACTTGGCTATGCAAAAGTTTCTGTATCAATTACTTCCCTCCCAGAAGTTATGTGGTCATCAAAGTTTTATTATGTAGAATTGGTACAAAAATACACTTGTGTAGAAAGACCCAGCAATTACTTAGTGAAGGCCAGAGGGACACATAGTGCGTAACTGCTCCTGCTTATGTGTTTTGAGAAGCAGAATTTTTCTAGCAATTCCGTGCACGTCAGGTTTCGGGGCAGTGATTTCTGGTGCTGTTGGTCTGTGAATACCCTGTTGCTGCCATCTTGGTGAATGACAACTGGGTTTCCATGTAATTCATGCCTCAGTCTCGTGTCTGTCAGATTGATTTTCTCTTCCGAAGTTGTGGCTGGTCCCCAGCCGTACCCAGCGGCAGGACCTGAGGGAGCCTTTCAGGCTTTGTTACAGCTCAGGGCTGGGTGTAGCAGCAACACCAAACCCTCTGCATATGGCTTAAAGATGGCCATGGCCACCCTGAAGGTGCTGAGTACTAAAACCAGGTGGTAAAACAGCAGCAAAAGCTGCAATTCTGTATGTCCTGCATGACTGTACGTGTGGGCAGCAAGGCAGCACCTCTGCAAGTGCAGACTGAACTCCCAGCCTGACTTTGGACAAAGCACTGAACCATCCTGTACCTTGGTGCCTTCTCCACACATTTCTTTTGATTTTGACAAGGTTTTGAAATATTTTAGCCTTGTTTTGATCTGTATGCCCTAATGTGTTGATTTGCTTACTTCCTTTTCTTCAATGAATGTCTGTCAAACTGACCTGAAAGTGTTCAAGGCCACGTTCCACAGGGCTTGTGGAAGGTGTCCCTGCTGCCCATGGCAGGGGGATGGAATGTGATGAGCTTTAAGGTCCCTTCTAACTCAAACCATTCTGGGATTCTGCCTTTGGCTTCTATGACAAGAAATACACTCTCCCTTCTGCGAAATGCCTATTTCTTGCTTCTGCTCACCTAGCAAACATCCTCAGCTCCTCTTCTTAGTTTTTTTTTTTACTATTTCTTGCCTTGCTGTCTGTTTACTGTAGGGTCATTATTTACAGACTAGACAGAGATCCCCCTGCTTTGGTGGGGATGTTCTGTCTGGTCCCAAGGGCTAAATGGCCCTTCTGAGCCCTGCTAATGGTTTATTTTTATGTGCAAGGAGAAAAGCTCTGTTAAACTGGCCTGAGATCAGAGATCACAGAAATTAATTTAGGCCCCTCTCCCCTCTGTGCTGAGTGGCTGCTGGTGGTGTCTCTGTACAGGAGGGATAAAATCAGCAGCTTCCTGAGCTCCAGCTGCTGTGGACAAAGGGCGGCAGAGTTACAGCCATTCCTGGAGGGAGGAACGTTAAGATGGAGGAATTTTAAAGAATGTGAAGGACAACCTCTCAAAAAAATTGTAGGTGGAGCAGTTCCAGGTTTTCCTAAGCCCAAGATTTATTCTCCTACTTTGAACTAGTTGCCGTTGTAGCACTTATCTTTTGTGCTTTTTAACACAACCACCGTGACCTTTGTGTGATTGCATACATTGGCCTGAGTACGCTGGAACAGTTACTAGGAACCCCTTTCTTGTGTTGTTTCCTGAATTCCCACATTGTGGCGTGATGTGTGTGTGGAAACTGCTCGCTTCCTCCGCTGGCAGCCGTTCAATGTGTGCTGGAGCTCCTGAGCGCTGGGCTGGGCGGGGAGCTGGGTGAAGGGAGGATACAGGGGGAGAGTATTTTAAGGAAGAGAACTTGGGTTTCATGCAGCTTTTGTTCTTTTGCAGTTCCCATAATGCTGGTGTCTCCAGTGGTGTGGGTTGAACAAGAGCAGTGCTGGTGCTGCTGGGATAGGCAGCAGAGGAGCCGAGGTTAACACGCGTCGGGCAAGGCTCGCTGCTCCCCAGTGCCCACATGGAGCAATAGTTGTGCTTTCCTGATGACTCTGCCTTCTTTCTTTACTCCCATATTTT
This sequence comes from Atrichornis clamosus, assembly GCA_013400975.1. Lineage (NCBI taxonomy): Eukaryota > Metazoa > Chordata > Aves > Passeriformes > Menuridae > Atrichornis > Atrichornis clamosus. The sequence continues at coordinate 2,310 of WBMZ01016827.1, read as the reverse complement.
CTTTGAGCATGTGGGAGGGAGACAGGATGTGTGACTGAAGCACGGTTTATAACTCTTTCACTCGCTCTAGCTGTGCATTTCCCTTGCAATGCTACCCCACAGCATCCAGCAAGTATGTGCTGCAGTAGCTGCTCCTGCGTTGCCTTTTTTTTTTCTTTGGTGTTTCTAACTGTAAGGTTATGGGATGTTAATGAGCTGTTTACATGTGTTTCTGCATTTGTTCCATTAAAATGTTCCAATGAATGAATGTCGTTTATGAGGGGGAAAAATAGATGTTTTTAGATGCTGCATTTGGGATTTCTGTAATTTGAGTTCCTGAATTTTTGTCCAAGTCTTTCTTTTCAACGTTAAGAGTTGGGAATGTCGGAAAGGATTCATTTGCTCAGAGTGATTAAAAGATAAATGGCTGATTCACGCCATCTCTCCTCACATGAAGGCCAAATTTCACAGTGCGAGGATTTGATGTGTGGCCAGTTTTTGCAGTTTTAGTTCTTTTGGAAACTGGTGGCATCTTAGGCCCAAATCTTACCAAACTGGGACTGCCTAAAGAGCTTCATGTTTGCATGGCCAGGCCTATATGTATTAAATCAGGACATACCATGACAGCTGCATTCAGTTTTTTGTTTTGTTCTTTTTTTGAACTTAAAAGTTAATGACCAGGAGCCAAGTGGAAGCTGTCACTGGGAGCTTGTCCTGCTCTGGAGTTCAGGACAGGAGTGACCTCACTGGGGGAGGATTCCAGTGCTTTGTATGCAAAGGCTGGAGGAGGAGGCGGATTGTGAGAAAGGCAGGGTAGGATTGTTTGTACACAAATAAGTCCCAACTGAAGGACCAGTTTGTTATCTCGGCCTTGTTTAGACTGGGGACTTGCCCTGATTACAGGGATGGGGTGAGGAGAAGTTGGTGTTGCTTACCCCATTTCAGAACAAGAGCTTTGCCTCTCTGATGGAAAGACTGGTTCCACTGCAGAGCTGACTGTGTTACTGCCATTACTAATATTGTATTAGAGCTTCCAAAAGGAGACTGGTTTAAGTATTTCTTTTTATCAAGATTTTGGGATCCTCTTACTGGCTTTTGGGAGATGTGCACAAAGGTGATGTGTTCATGCTTTGCTGTAAAGGTTGTGGCATGTTTAAAGCTAAACTGTTGTAGAAGTTGAAATTCACAATTTAGGGTGTGATTCCAGGCACTAAAGCCTTTAACAAAAGCCACCTCTGAGCGTGGCCACCATCTTTTATCATGTGGTAAAATGCTGAAAGACAGCAAAATCATAGTTGCATTTGTGGAGGAGAACTGAAGTCTCTTCCGTGTCCTCTTCCCACACTGACCATTATTTCCAACTGTGGCAGAGTAGTAGAGGTCTGTGGATATTTACTATTAGGATAGGGTGAGCCTTGGAAGATTATGTGATGTACATTTTGGGTTTAAGCAGAACATTATATACAGGGAACTCCTTTAACATCCTGCCTATGTGCAGTTAGCATGATCAGTTCTTGCAATGCTTTCATTTATTTTCCACATTTGGCCAGCAAAAAGTGAGTGAGCTCCTTGGCTGGTATATATTGATATAAACCCATTTCACTCCACTGGCTTGGCGGGTTGGTTTTGAGACCTCGGGGCTGACTCCTGTGGGTGTTTCCACAGGTGCCCAGGTGACTTCTCCTGCAGAGGAACCAGGGCTGTCCTGGGGGGCATGGGGCACAGCATTGCCAGCCAGGCGAGGGAGGGGATTGTCCCACTCTGCTCTGTGCTGGGCCAGCCTCACCTCGAGTTCTGGGGGCAGCTTTGGGCAGCACAATATAAAAGATACATTAAGCTTTTAGAGAGTGTCCAAGGGAGGGCCACGAGGATGGGGAACGGTCTAGAGGGAAAGTTTTATGAGGAATGGCTGAGGTCACTTGGTTTGTTCAGCCTGGAGAAGAGGAGCCTGAGAGGCAACCTCATTGTGGTCTTCAGCATCCTGCCGAGGGGCAGCTCCGATCTCAGCTCCCTGAAAGCAGTGACAGGCCCCGAGGGCACGGCTGGAGCTGTGTCAGAGGAGGGTTAGGCTGGATATCAGGAAAAGGTTCTTCCCCCAGAGGGTGATCAGGCACTGGAACAGCTCCGCAGGGAGTGCTCCCCCAGCCGAGGCTGCCAGAGCTCCAGGAGCGTTTGGACAACGCTCCGAGGCACAGGGTGGGATTGTTGGGGTGTCTGTGCAGGGCCGGGGGCCGCCCCGGCTGCTTCCCGGGGATGCCCGCGGCTCGGGCCGGCCGGCGGCTCCGTGTGCCCGCACACAATAGCGGCGGGCGGCGCGGGGCGGGCGGGGGC